>JALIZH010001505.1:0-12795 GCA_030522465.1 Rhipicephalus appendiculatus | reverse complement strand
CCATTGTGACCGTCGGACAAGAACGCGGCGACCGTCTTCGGAGGGCTACGTACAATACCAGCAAAAATACCCCCCACCTCCCCGAAGGGAAATCGTGAGGAAATGCGAATGCATTTCGCGCGCGCTTCACTCCATTTATATATGGTGGTTGTTTGTTGTGGTTCGAAGAAGGAAAAAGGCGCCTAATTTCTGCAGCCCGGTCGGGAGCACGGCGCAGCGGCTTTTTTTTTTGTTTTTTTTGTTTTTTTTTCTTCTTTTTTTGTATTTATTTTTTTTGTTTTTTTTTTTCATATATAGCTCCGCCGAGCTCCCGTGATGCGAGCGCCCTCACGCACTTGAAATGCATTCGCATTTAAAACTGGGTATGCGTAAAGCACGCAGCGATGGAGCGGTGTTTCCTACTGGAACATGCCAATCGCTGCTAATGTGCAATGAGAGACAGAAGACTCCGACTGGACACAGAGACTCGCAGTCCGCTTTTAGTTAACGCGCACGCTGCGAATTTTTATTGTTCAACAACGCACAGGAGAAATCTCCCACCGGCACCACCTTGGAGGTCGAGATCTATTGCCATATATACGGGGTGGCCAGTGAACGGTTGTGCAGCGCGAGCAGTCGGTTTTTTCAACCAAGAAACTCGCTAGCAGACGCTGCCTGTGTCGGCGTCGCGAGGCGAGAGAGGGGGGGAGCGTAGGAGAGGAGAGAGAGGGGGGGGGACGCGCATGCGCAGTGGGAGTGTGGACGCTGCGGGCAGATATGCCTAGAGAAGAGAGGGGGGAGCGTAGGAGAGGAGAGAGAGGTGGGACGCGCATGCGTAGTGAGGGTGTGGTTGCCGCGGGGAGGGATGCCTAGAGGAGAGAGAGGGAGAGAGGATGTTTTTTATTTTCTATTTTTTTAAAGGATTTGCGCATGCGCAGTAAGGGTGGTCACGCTGCCCACCACCACCACCGGATTAAGCTTCGCCATAAGATGCTTCACATCTAACACCTACCGGCGCTTACCTCCTCAACCTATCCTCCTCCTCCTCCTCCGCGGACAACGCCGGACAACGCCGGATGCCTGACATAGCCCGACTATGAAATGCATTCGCATTTAAAAAAGGTGCTCCTTGACTCCTCGCATCAGGTGACGCAACTTCATCTCCTCCGCCATTCTCGGAGCAGATCGTCTGAACAGGCATGTCATATCTTCGACGTAGGTCGTCACGGTTTCATTAGGCATCTGGATGCGGGCCTGGATCGCTCGTTCTGCTCGTTCGTGGCGATCAGCACTGGTGTAAGTGTCCATCAGGTGACAGCAGAATTCGCGCCACGACATCAATTCTTCCTCGCGGTTCTGGAACCAGGTGCGTGCTCCGTCCTCCACATAGCAGTACACCCGTCGTAGTTTGGCCGCATCGTCCCATTCGTTCAAGGCAGCCACGCGCTCGAAGTCGACCAACCAGTCTTCGACGTCTTCGAGCTCTATGCCGTGGAACGGCTTCGGAACATGTGGGCTCTCAAGTGTGTAGTGGTTCACAATGGTGCTTTCCATACCGGTTGCGGTGCTCTGAACGGAAGTGCTAGGCCATACCGGTTCAAATGGTGCAAACCGTAACGGCGACGTCCGGAGGTAATCCGCTGATCCCGTGGGTGGCCCGGTGCACAGGTGTGTTGACTGGCACTGGGCTTGTAGGGCGACTCCGTGGAGGGGTCTTAGGCATCCGTGAGGGCTATCCCGCACCTCCACCACTTAGAGTCACTGGAACAATTTCAGAGTATCGCATCTGTTTTCCGCGCGCCGCCACCGATGTGATTGGTTTACTCGCATCACGTGACCTCCCACCGCCATATCCCTTCCAAGCGCTTTGGGTGCGCGCGCGTTTAACGCGTAGCGTGACCGGGCTTTTAGCATTACCACAGGCCGTAGGAGCATTCTGTCACTTTTCTAACTCGCCCTGCAGATGCGAGGAAGTATAGCTTAGTATCAAACGAACGTGATCTGAGTGTCTCGTTTATTTTTACATTCCGTGTGGGAAAAACGTCGAAGAACGGCGTTATACGTGACTGCACAGAGTTCGTTGTAAAGAATTCGCCGCCTCGAAGAACACTAGTTTCTGCAATAACCTACTCGAAGTTTGCTGGATAGGCTCAGTCGACAGGATACTTCACCTTATCCTTTCGCTCTGCTTAGTGATTGAAAACAACACGCTACATATGCCCCTCCATTTGCTCGGTTCTTTACATATGTATCTTTTGAACAGACTGTGCAGGCATTTCGAGTAAACGTGTCATGCATGTGAGAAGAATCAAAGATTTTTTAAAAATAATAACTTTATTGGAAGACCTTGACGGCAATTGTGGCATGATCGTTTGCCATGTCGCAATACTCAAGCGTGACTGATAGATTGCGCATGAAACTTGCTGGTAGAAAATGGTATCATAGGATGTTGTTAATTGCAAAAAGAAAATTATGCTAACACGTTGTATTCCGCCGAGCGTACCCTTACAATACGGTTTAGTCGGTGAAAGTGGTCACAATAAAAATAAGTATTGTGAATTTTTCGCTGTGAACTACGCTTATTTTTGGGCCAGTTGGAACAGCTGAATGTACGGCATGAAAATAGAACGTGAATTTTACGGTCCGAGCTTTTTTTTTCTTATCGTCCTAATCATGTATAGCCTTCTCACGTACTACAACCGCTCAGATAAATGTGAAACAGAATGTTTCTTGCGATAATTTGTTGCGCCGCTTGTTCGTTCGCTACACTTTCAGTGCATAAGGTACGTGTTTCAGCTGAGACACGGTGTTCCTTGAACATATGCTGTAAAAATTTTTGGGCTATGCTATTTCTAACCAAAAAGCTAATAGGTACTGTGCCGAGAAAGCTTCAATAAGCGTGCTTAATGGAAAAAAAGTTGAAATTGAACCGCACCCCCAGCTGCTTACGCGCTGCCGAAGTTAAAAGCAAACTTTTATCGCGGAACACAGCAAAATCTCAAGAGACGCCTCATCTCGTGTCAATCAAGTGCTGTCAGTCACTTTTTAATCACCTATTTTTCTACGAATCAGTTAGGAAATGACGACGCCTTCGCGGATAAGATACGTTAGTAGCTACCGCACGCCAATCGGTCCGTACGATGGGCTGCGGGCGTTCCAAACAGAGACATATACGTCGCGCACAACTTCCAATTACCGTACACACACCACTCCTATTACGCATATCAATAATCTGAACAGCAAGTAAGGTGCGCAAGCGAGGCATGGTTCAGCGATCAATTGAAGGATGCAATCGAGCGCTGTGAAGTGAACTTGAACACCGAGTGCACGTGCAGCAGATTGCATAAGCTAGCGCAAACACGCAAGAGTCACGTAGCGTCCAAGTAAATGGCGTCTTGCATGAAGTCACTGAACACATACACTTCCGTACATAACGAACACACCCGTGACACGAAACAAGACTGATAGGCCATGAAGAGAGTTCATGAGCACGTGACGGCATTTGCCGCACAATATATTCACAATCATGCCGCTTACCGCACCATCGATGCCGAGAGCAACACGGCATCGCGCTGTGAAGTGAACCTGAACAGCGACTGCGCATTCAGCGGACTTGAAAGTTAGCGCAAACACGCGAGATTCACCTAGCGTCCAAGTAAATGGCGTCCTAACTGAATTCACTGAGCACATACACCTCATTACGTAGCGAACACACCCGTGACACGAAACGAGACTGAGGGAGCCATGAAGAGAGTTCGCGAGCACATGGCGACAATCGCCGCACATTACATTCACAACCACGCCGCTTACCACGCTGTTCATTTATAACCATCGATGACTTAATGTCACTTCTAATATTGTCACGTGGTCGTGACGTTGACCGAAGCAGCAGTCGGTATGTTCAAGATCAAACTGTTTATTAGGCCGAACTTGTGGCCGGTAAACGGAAAGTCAGATTACAGCAATAAGCACTGGCACTGATAGCGGCGAACGGAGCGTCGACCGTCGATCAACTGGCAAACGGTGAAGCGCGTCGGCATTTATACCCGTGTCATCGAATATTCCAGTCTTATCACTGGTTGTCGCGAAAGCTCTGGAATAAGCTCGCGTGTTCGCGTCTTGCGCGTAATCTTAACACAACGATCTACAATAATCGCGAAGCTTCTAGAAAAGTGAGGCGCGGTTTGCGCTGAGCATTGCTTACAGTCTTTGTGGGCGTAAACCGAATACAGCACAAGTATAATACAAAACGCGCGTGGCAATGCCCCCCTCTGAAAAAGCATCGTCCCGATGCTTAAAACGGAACACGGGGGGGAGGGGGGGGTTCATGCAACAATAAATAACAATAATAAAGCAAGAAAGTACAATAAACAATAAGCACAAGCACGAAAGTACAATAATAAAGCAAAAATTACAGTCTTCAGGTTCACTAACGCGCGTAATAGGGCTTGAGGCGCACGACGTGGACGACTTCAGGTCGCGCAAGGCGCCGCTGAGAGTTCGTAATGCCGTCAGGGACAACCTCGTAGTCGAGTGCGCCGAGACGTCGAAGTACCCTGTAGGGTCCGAAGTATCGTCGAAGAAGCTTCTCGCTAAGTCCCCTTCGGCGAACTGGCGTCCAGACCCATACACGGTCACCGGGTTGGTATTCCATGTGGCGTCTTCGAAGGTTGTAGCGACGGCTGTCGGTCTTTTGCTGGCTCTGGATGCGCAGACGGGCGAGTTGTCTGGCTTCTTCGGCGCGCTGAAGGTACGCGGTGACGTCGACGTTTTCCTCGTCGGAGACATTGGGCAACATGGCGTCGAGCGTCGTTGCCGGGGTCCTTCCGTAGACCTTCCGTCCTTCCGGGGTCCTTCCGTACGGCGTCATTTGCGTCGTTTCTTGTACCGCCGTGTTGTATGCAAAGGTTACATACGGAAGGATGGCATCCCACGTCTTGTGCTCGACGTCGACGTACATGGCCAGCATATCGGCGATGGTCTTATTTAGACGCTCAGTGAGACCATTGGTCTGCGGGTGGTAGGCGGTGGTCCGGCGGTGACTTGTTTGGCTGTACCTCAGGATCGCCTGCGTTAGGTCCGCTGTAAAGGCCGTACCTCTGTCGGTAATGAGGACCTCTGGGGCGCCATGACGCAGTACGATGTTCTCGACGAAGAACTTTGCTACTTCGGCTGCACTGCCCTTGGGCAGCGCCTTTGTCTCGGCGTAGCGGGTGAGGTAGTCCGTTGCTACGACGATCCATTTGTTTCCGGAATTCGACGTCGGGAACGGCCCCAGTAAGTCCATGCCGATTTGCTGGAACGGTCGGCGAGGTGGCTCGATGGGTTGCAGAAGTCCGGCTGGCCTAGTGGGTGGTGTCTTCCGTCGTTGACAATCTCGACAGGTCTTCGCGTAGTGGGTGACGTCGGCAGCGAGGCGAGGCCAGTAGTACTTTTGTTGTATCCTCGCGAGCGTACGGGAAAATCCAAGGTGTCCAGCCGTCGGGTCGTCATGCAGAGCGTCCAGAACTTCGGGACGTAACGCTGAAGGTACTACGAGGAGGGAGTCGGCCCGGAGTGGCGAGAAGTTTTTCTTTAGGAGAATGCCGTTGCGCAAGAAAAACGACTCCAGTCCTCGTCTGAATACCTTTGGAGCCATGGTGGCCTTGCCCTCGAGGTATTCTATAAGGCCCTTGAGTTCCGGATCGGCTCGCTGTCGTTCGGCGAAGTCATCGGCGCTTATGGTTCCCAAGAAGCAGTCATCATTAAGGTCGTCCTGTGGCGGCGGGTCGACGGGGGCGCGAGACAAGCAGTCGGCGTCAGAATGCTTTCGTCCGGACTTGTAAACGACGGTAACGTCGAATTCTTGAAGTCTGAGACTCCATCTTGCGAGACGACCTGAAGGGTCTTTCAAGTTAGCTAGCCAACACAAGGCGTGGTGGTCGCTCACAACTTTGAAGGGCCTACCGTAGAGGTAGGGGCGAAACTTCGACGTAGCCCAGATGATGGCGAGGCACTCTTTTTCTGTTGTTGAATAGTTGGCCTCTGCCTTGGATAGCGACCGGCTAGCATAACTGATAACTCTTTCCAGTCCGTCCGTCTTCTGCACAAGGACGGCGCCGAGTCCCACGCTGCTTGCGTCGGTGTGCACTTCTGTTTCGCCGTGTTCGTCGAAATGCGCAAGTAACGGAGGCATTTGCAGGCGTCGTTTTAGTTCTTGAAATGCTTCCTCTTGCGGTGTTTCCCACTTGAACTCGACGTCGGTTCTGGTAAGGTTAGTGAGTGGCTCGGCGATGCGGGCAAAATTTTTGACGAACCGCCTGTAATAGGCGCACAGGCCGAGAAATCGACGGACGGCGTTCTTGTCGGCGGGTGGCGGGAATGTAGCGATGGCGGCTGTCTTTTGTGGATCGGGGCGTACTCCGGACTTGCTGATCACGTGACCCAAGAACAAGAGCTCCTCGTATGCGAAGCGGCACTTTTCAGGCTTCAAAGTGAGGCCGGAGGTCTTGATTGCTTGAAGTACTGCGTTAAGTCGCCGGAGGTGTTCGTCGAAGTTTGAAGCAAACACAATGACGTCGTCCAGGTACACGAGGCAAGTCTGCCACTTCAATCCTGCCAGTACGGTGTCCATAACCCGTTGGAAAGTCGCGGGTGCCGAGCAGAGACCAAAGGGCATGACCTTGAACTCGAAGAGGCCGTCTGGTGTTATAAACGCGGTCTTTTCTCGGTCTCTCTCGTCGACTTCAATTTGCCAATAGCCGGTCTTGAGGTCCATCGACGAAAAGTACCTCGCATTGTGGAGTCGATCGAGGGTGTCGTCTATCCGTGGGAGAGGGCACACGTCCTTCTTCGTTATTTTGTTCAGGCGGCGATAATCGACGCAGAAGCGTAGGGTTCCGTCCTTTTTCTTCACTAACACCACGGGTGACGCCCACGGACTCTTTGAAGGCTGGATGATGTCGTCGCGTAGCATTTCGTCGACTTGTTTCTTTATTGCCTCGCGTTCCCGCGTTGAAACTCTGTACGGGCTCTGACGTAGTGGCCTGGAACTTTCCTCTGTTATGATGCGGTGTTGTGCGACTGGGGTCTGTCGAACTCTGGACGACGACGAAAAGCAATCCTTGTATTGCAGGAGCAGGGTTTTGAGCTGTTCTTGTTTATGCGTCGGAAGGCTCGGATTGATGTCGAAAGTTAGTTGACGAGCTTGGTTCGTCGTAGCGTGTTCGGTAAACTCGGCGAGGGCGAAGGCGTCGCTGGTTTCCACGATGTCTTCGATGTAGGCGACCGTCGTGCCTTTGCTCACGTGCTTGTATTCGTTGCTGAAGTTCGTAAGCATCACTATTGCTTTCCCTTCACGCAACTCGGCGATGCCTCGTGCGACGCAAATCTGACGGTTTACAAGCAGGTGTTGATCACCCTCGATGACGCCTTCGAAGTCTGCCGGTTTTTCAGTGCCGACGGAAATGATGACGCTGGAGAGAGGCGGAACGGTGACGTGCTCTTCTATCACGTTCAATGCATGGCTCCATGGCGTCGTCTGGGTAGGCAGCGCTTTTTCTGAGGTTAGTGTTATCGACTGAGACCTTAGGTCGATGACGGCGCCGTGTTTACTTAGGAAGTCCATCCCAAGTATTACTTCCCTGGAGCAGTGCTGTAGGATTAGAAAGCTGGCTGGATAGGTCCGGTTATTGATGGTGACTCTTGCTGTGCAAACACCGGCTGGCGTTATTAGATGACCCCCCAGCGGTACGGATTTCAGGGCCTTGCCAAGCAGTCTTCACTTTCTTCAGCTTCGTCGCGAAAGGCCCACTGACGACGGAATAGTCGGCTCCAGTGTCGACGAGAGCGGTGACGTTGTGACCGTCGAATATTACGTCGAGGTCGCTGGTTCGTCGTCGTCCGTTGCGGTTGGGTCGCGGCGTCGGATCACGGCTACGTCGATTTGTTGCGCTGCTTCCTTGTTGCATCGTCACGTCTTCGTCGGTCCGCGACGTTTCGTCGGCAGGGCTTCGTCTGCTTGGCGTCATGTTCTGGTTTCCTCGCGTTGTCGTCGTCGGCGGCCGCGGAGGATCTTCGGCATTTCGTCGTACAGCAACCGCACCTCCATCGGTTGCTGCCCTTAGTTTCCCGGATACGGGCTAGGCGACCGGCCCCGGTTTGGGCCAGTGTACTGCCGGCGGTGCGGTGACATGTAGCGGCCGGGTGACGGCGAGCGGGAAGGTCGTCGTTCTTGCCACTGTGTGCCGGAGAGGTAGTCGTCGATGTCGCGAGGCCGTTCTCCTGGCTGCGGACGCGGCGCGTTGACGGTGAATCCGCGTAGCCCCATCTGTCGGTACTGGCATCGGCGGTACGTGTGCCCGGCTTCTCCGCAATGGTAGCAGAGTGGACGGTGGTCGGGGGGCTCGCCAGATGTCGGTCTTCCTCGGCGTGTACCGCTGGCCTGCAGGCGGGCGAGATGGCGATGGTGGTGGTGGTGGCGTCTGGCGACGGTAGTGCTGCTGTGCGGCGTCCTGACGGGGGCGTTGAGAGGGTGCGTAGCGTCGGGCTGCAGCAGCGTAACTCAAGGCCTGCGGCTGGGGCTGCGTTTGTTCGGGAATTCCCAACGCTTGCTGGACTTCGTCACGAATAATGTCGGCGATCGAGTCCACTTGAGGCTGGGTCGAGGGTAAGAGCTTGCGCAGTTCCTCTCGAACGATCGCTCGGATCGTTTCGCGTAGGTCGTCGGCTTTCAGCGCTTGAACATCCGCGTAGCTCGTCGTAGGCAGGCGGCGGTTGTATTGCCTGTTGCGGAGTTCCAGCGCTTTCTCGATGGTAGTGGCCTCCGAAACGAATTCCGAGACCGTCTTCGGGGGGTTGCGCACAAGTCCGGCGAAAAGTTCTTCCTTTACTCCTCTCATGAGGAACCGAACCTTTTTTCCTCGGGCATGTCAGCGTCGGTGTGCCGGAAAAGCCGCGTCATCTCCTCCGTAAAGATCGTGACGCTCTCATTCGGGAGCTGCACTCGTGTGTCCAGTAAGGCGGCGGCCCTTTCCCTTCGGACGACGCTCGCGAACGTCTCCAAGAAAGCGCCACGAAAGAGGTCCCACGTTCGAAGCATGGACTCCCGGTTCTCGAACCACGTCCTCGCGGCGTCTTCGAGGTAGAAGTAGGCGCGTCGCAGTTTTTCGTCCGAGTCCCAGTTGTTCATAGTCGCGACGCGTTCGTACGTCTCCAGCCAGGTCTCGGGGTCCTCACTTGGCGATCCATGGAAAGTCGGTGGCTCTCTCGGTGGCTGGATCACGATCGTTGCTGGGGACACAGCGGCTGTCATTGTCCCTGTCGTCTTCGTCACCGTGGCCTTTGGCTTGTCCGGTAGGAGTCCGTGCTGCGGGGGGGAGTCCTTTCAGCCTGCGGCTGGCCCGACTGTCACTGATGGTGTCGGTGTCTTCTTCGCGACGTGGGCTGGGTTCACGGCTTGAGGGGGGCGTTCGGTACATGGGCCGTGAAGCACCTCCACCAGATGTCACGTGGTCGTGACGTTGACCCAAGCAGCAGTCGGTATGTTCAAGATCAAACTGTTTATTAGGCCGAACTTGTGGCCGGTAAACGGAAAGTCAGATTACAGCAATAAGCACTGGCACTGATAGCGGCGAACGGAGCGTCGACCGTCGATCAACTGGCAAACGGTGAAGCGCGTCGGCATTTATACCCGTGTCATCGAATATTCCAGTCTTATCACTGGTTGTCGCGAAAGCTCTGGAATAAGCTCGCGTGTTCGCGTCTTGCGCGTAATCTTAACACAACGATCTACAATAATCGCGAAGCTTCTAGAAAAGTGAGGCGCGGTTTGCGCTGAGCATTGCTTACAGTCTTTGTGGGCGTAAACCGAATACAGCACAAGTATAATACAAAACGCGCGTGGCAATATCCTCTTGAAGAAACACACCCATATATTCCAGTTCAGGCGAGCGTAACACGACATAGAGGGGGGAAGGATGGGTCTCCTCTTCACGCGCACTACCGACGCGCCGGACAGCCTGGAAGGGAAATGGCCGCCGCCGCTCAATGTTTCCCGCGTGCAGCCTACCTTTCCGGTACTCTGAAAATTTTCCAGTGAGTCCACCACCACTTGTCACGCTGCTTTAGAGGTCCAGGTGGGGTTTGTTGGACGTAGAAGTAGAGTAGCAGGGCTCTTGCCAGACGCGTCGCTTGGTCGTGCTCTCGAGAGGGAATAGCGCGAGCACTTCTTTCGTGGCCTGTGTCTCTGCGTATCCATGTCACCCACTACTGCAGGTGGCAATTAGTATGATCGCCAGCGGATGTTTCGTGAATAGCCGCATTTCTCAAAAACAAAAATTCCCCATCTCCCGCTAAAGGGAACCATCTGTGGATGCGAAGCAGCGGGGATATAATTAGCTTGAGCGGGAGGAATGTCGCCGCTCTCATTTCATCGCAGCGGTCCGGGCGCTCATCGCGGTGCTGCACAGGAGAGAGAATGGGGCGCGCGCTCCGTCAGTTTCATACCGCGGAACTAACGTGGCGCCCCCAGCGGGGTATGCAGCTGTCACACCACCTGTCGTGCCCGCCGCTGCGTAGAGAATTCCTAGAGGAAAGGACGGGGGGGATCGTAGGAGAGAGAGGGGGGAGGGGACGTGCATGCGCTGTGGGGGGTGTGGGACGCGGGAGCAGCTCCGTTGCGTAGAGAATTCCTAGAGGAGAGAGGACGCGCATGCGCTGTGGGGATGTGGGACGCCGGAGCCATTCCGTAGAGTAGAGGATTCCTAGAGGAGAGAGGGGGGAGAGAACGCGGATGCGCTGTGGGGATGTGGG
Source organism: Rhipicephalus appendiculatus (assembly GCA_030522465.1). NCBI lineage: Eukaryota > Metazoa > Arthropoda > Arachnida > Ixodida > Ixodidae > Rhipicephalus > Rhipicephalus appendiculatus. The sequence continues at coordinate 2,025 of JALIZH010001505.1, read as the reverse complement.
CGCCGCTCCGTAGAGTAGATGATTCCTAGAGTAGAGGAAGGGGGGTGAGCGTAGGGGAGGGGACGCGCTGTGAGACGCGGGGGCCGCTCCATACAGTAGAAGATTCCTAGAGGAGAGAAAGAAGGTGAGCGTAGGAGAGACAGGGGGAGGGGACGCGCATGCGCTTTGGTGGTGTGGGAGCGCAAAGGAGGGACGGACTAAGCCCCCTCCAAACACATGCAAGCAAGATTACGGAATGGGGTCAACCAGGGCGACAGACACCACCTGCCTCGCCATTGCTAAGCAGCCTCTCTGTGCTCTCGGCCATGACTCAAGGAATGGGGTCAACCTGGGCGACAGACAGCACCTGTCTAGCCATTGCTAAGCAGCCTCTCTGTGCTCTCGGCCATGACTCTGATGACTGTAGTAGTGGTTGACGGCCTTCATATTACTACAGTGTTCTGGTTCTCATAATGGGTGCTTCCCTACTTCATGAAAGTGGCCGGACGCGGAACACGGGACGGGGGACGCCGGACGGACATAGCCCCCGAGCATAAGATGCTTCGCATCTAAAAATCCTAGTGACACTCTGGAGGAAGCGGCTACAGGCGAGGCACTGCTCTTCTTCGCCGGCGTTCCTAAATATGGGCTGCTACAATGTGTGCAGGTATCCTTTGCGGATTTCTGCATTAGCACTCTATGGCGGGTGTGGTCAATACGACGGGGCGCCACCAAATAATCGAATAATCAAAGGTGAGATAAGGCCGATTGATACTGCCACGCCCGTTTCTTATTTTATTTTGATGCGTCCTGTTTTGAACTACAAAACCAGCGCTCGGCGCAGACCACGCTGCAATGTGCGAGAAGCTTCGCGGTTATTTGAAATAATTGTGTTAGGATTACGAGCAGGACGCGAATAGTCACGTCTCTTAGATAGCTCACGCGAGCACCTGCGATAACGCTCTCAAATTCGATGGCTAATCTGTAGAGCGTGCAAGTTTCGTCTTGTCCCGAAGCTCTGGAGGTTCATCGGTAAACCATGAAACTTCCATGAATTTTCGTCCAGTACATCATCAAAGACGTGACAAACACCGTGTGTATATATATAAGAAATTTTATTTATTCGTAAATGGTAGCTAGACGTGGCTTCCGGTCCCCCCTTCATTATAACGGCTTTATGGTCGGTGAAGTGGAGGGATAGGGGTTCTTATATGGCTCCGTAGAGGATTCCTAGAGAGGAGAGAGGGGGTGAGCGTAGATGAGAGAGAGGAGGGAGAGGACGCACATCCGCTTTGGGGATGTGGAACGCGGACGCTGCTCCGTAGAGTAGAGGATTCCTAGAGGAGAGAAAGGGGGGTGAGCGTAGGAGAGGAGAGAGGGGGGGGACGCGCGGGCCGCTCCGTACAGTAGAGAATTCCTAAAGGAAAGAAAGGGGGTGAGCGTTGGAGAGAAGATAGAGGCGGAGGGGCTGCGAATGCTCTCGAGGGGTGTAGGACGCGGGAAAGAGGGATGGACTAAGCCCCCGCAAGCACATCCAAGCAAGATCAAGGAATGGAGCCAACCTGGGCGACAGACACCACCTGCCTAGCCATTGCTAAGCTGCCCCTCTATGCTTTCGGCCATGATTCTAGTAACTGTAGTGGTGGTGGACGGCCTTATTGTACTACAGTGTTCTGCTTGACATAGATGGCCACACCGTCTGCGGGACACTCTGCTTCCTCGGTGCACACGATGGGAACTAGAGGTGGTCTGGAACACGCTTATTCTTCATGGTCATCAGCATCATCGTCATCATTATCACGAGATACTGCCGGTTACGCCTGACGCAGGACAAGGTTAGACTAAGAGGAGCTTCGCCCCTAAAAAAACGACGAGGAGCGTGTGAGGTGGGCGGCTCGAGCGGGTGGTGCGTGACATGATTTGGAACGGCAGCTCGCTGATCGACGGTTCGGGTCACGGCGATCACCAACCAGGCGTCCTGCAGCCATGCGGACCTGGCAAACCTGATGTTTCACTCGGAGCTGCTGCTCTCATCCGGGCGTCCTG
>JALIZH010001504.1:0-11037 GCA_030522465.1 Rhipicephalus appendiculatus | reverse complement strand
GGGCGGCGCGAGCTGAAAGTTTGCACGTGTACTGTGTAGCTGTGATTGCTTTTTGGATTCGCAACTTCCACGTACCGAAGCGCATTCGAGCGGCGGCCACCGGAAGCTCTGTTGAGATTATCAAGATGTTGGACCTGCTTGAGATAGCTCATTGGTTGCGCTTGTTTAGTATGGTTTGCGGTCGTTTCGGAACGTCGTGATTGGTCTGGATATTTGCGTGACATATCGGGTTCCTCGAGTTGAACACAGAGTAATAAAGCAAAAAAGAACTGATTTTATTGTGGGCCTCGATGCGCGCAGCGAACATCTGAAGGCAGCGTATGATTCCCCTTCCGATTAGCGCCTTAAAAATCCGTCAGCGGTTAAGCGACTTAAACTTAGCAAGCAAATAACGAAGGCCCATGACTGTAGCCAGCGGCACCCGCTTTGTGTCCGAGTATAGCTACTTTCAGGGTTGCACCTAGTATCCCAATTCTCGCGCTTCGTTCCTCCGCTCTCACATTTAAATTACCAATGTCTGTCCTCGCCGTTCTTGAGTAGATATAAATTGTCAAACACCTGTGGCGCATACCCGCTTTCCGCGGCCCGTGGTATACGGGTATGCAGGAAAGGGTTTGACGACGTGCGCGACGGGATTTTAACATTATTCGAGACACGACAACCCAGACATATTCGTGAAACCCTCTTACCCTCCCATACTAATTTTGTTCTACCCCAAGTTAAGGAGGCGATCGCGAGAAGTGCTTGCAGTGCTTGCAGTACGCAAAGAAATGCTTCGCATTTAAAATCATCATCTTGTTCCATGACCGCAAAATCGAGGAAGATTCAGATAAAATAAATAATAAAAATTTCCGGGTCCGAGTGAGGATTCAAGACAGGCCGTCTGCGAGGCAAGCCGGCGGTCTACCACACAGCCACGCGTCTACTTAGAAATGCAGTGAGAATAACTTCCTCTGCTTGCAAATCCAGTGAACATAACTTTCATACTTACAAACACACGCGTTCTGTGTACAGGCGTCACAATACAACATGTAATACCGCAGTAACATTGCGTGGTACAAGCGTACATAGCCATCGGGCGTCAGCACATGTGAATATCACCACGACATCGTGGTTTAATGCCGGCGACCCATTACAAAAGGCACACACGTTACGGCGCGTATGCCTTAAAGACCACGTAGTGGGTGCATAGCAAGTTCGAAAACATTTCACGCGCATATTGCTCATGGTTTAAAGCATGCTAGCCATTACATTGCACGTAAGTGATTGAAGCACGCACTAGGGACAGGATATCGCTATCGCGTTCAACTCTTAAAGACTAAGCTTAAGGGTCCCCCAATTTTTTCTCTTCCTCCCTATCTGTCTCTCTGCAAGAATGAGTTCACAGACTTCAATACGCGCTCAAGCAGCTCAACATCATTATACTACAACTGAACATATTTATTATACTCATATAGTGGCGTACCAACTCTTTGGGGGAGGGGGGGGGGGCATACCTACTTCAGTTGCCGGCCGATATATATATATATATATATATATATATATATATATATATTGTAAAGCATAAGGAGGAGACGAGAGACAACGTCCGTACGCTGGGCCGGCTGTTCTTTATCTCCTCGTCTTTCCCTTTCTCCCGCTAGCTCGCCTCGTGCTGGCCGAGCCCGAGCCCGAGGGCCGCTCTTAGTCATCACACTCGGCCATGACTGCAAGCATTGTCGGCGGAGCTGTCGACAATGTTTCTGGTGGGCGATGCTGGTTGCATCGCGGTGGTCGCTCGCGGCCACGCCGCCACTTGGCTGTTCATCTGCCGTACGTATGTCTGGTGGACGGCTCTGGCTACCTCGGAGTGGCCGGGCTCGGCAACGCTGGGACTTCACATGGAAGTTTGCCATAGGAGGTTCCGGTGGCCGACACTGGCTATGACGTAGTGGTCGCAGGTCTCGGACGCGCCGTAGTCTGGCTTGCAATACTGCCGGTGACGGTGGCTCTGGTTGAAGGCGCTGACTGTATTGTGGTCGCACGTTTGCGTTGGCCGCAGGATGCGAGCGATGCCGGTCATATCTGCACCCTGCACCAAGATTGTTACACTTTTCCAAAGGCATCTCGATCTCGCTGCCTCTCCCTCCGAACTTGTCGACGCCCGGTCGACCAGTGTCGGATCCTGTGCAAACAACGACGTCGTTGTTGTTCACGTGGCCTTCAGTGGCAGTCTGAATGGACTGGTTCTTGTCGTGTACGGGCTCACCCACTAGGGGGGCAGGGCTGGCGGACATCGGCTTCTTCTGGCTGGGGTGTAGGCTCAGTCACGCTTGGGTACCCGCTTGATGAAACGGACTGACCCTTAACAGATGTGGCCTCATCTATCGCTCTGACTTCTTTAAGCGACGTGTCGCTCAGCAGTAGGTGAGCGTCTGCGCAATCGGCCATTGATTGCGTTGAAAGCCGAGAACTATGCTTTGACACGGCCAGGACCTCTTCCCCAGAATTCGCAGACAGGTCAGGCTGCCGGTGTGGCTGCGCGTGAAGAGGGGGGCCGCTCCTCTGACTGTCGCTGTTGCAAAGAGGTCGCTACGATGTGCTCATCCGAAGGTGAGCTCAGGGATTGGTTCTCCAACGGCTGCAAACGAGGAGTGGTCTCGGCGTCTGTCACAGGAGTTGTGGTGTTGGTTACCGCCGAGTCTGAGACCTGAAATTGTGAGCAAGGTCTCAGTTGTGTGCGTGTTCCAGGGCAGGTTGTGACACTCTCCACAGGCGAGCTGCAGTGCACAGTTGCCGCCTCGAGGGGGTGCCCCTCCCGAGCTCCATCCTCGGTTGCGGTCAAGTTAGACTGGGTGGTAGCAGTGAGGTGGTAGTCAGTCGGTCCAAAGGCAGCTATGAGTTTATTGCTCCACTCCGCCCAGGACTGCTGCCTCATGCCTTCGTACCTGTGCCACGCCGCGGCATCATTTCGAAGGCGGTCTATGGCCACACACCACTTCTGCTGGTCCGCCCAGCACTCACGAGCTCCGATAGCGTCGTTCTCAAATCCGTGGAACTCAGTTAACTAGCAGGCAGTGGGCGATGTTGGGATGGCCGTCGAAAATCTAGATAGTGCCAACGCGAAGCAGCCCAGTTGGTGCGAGAGCTGCGTGAGGGCACACCGGAGCTCTCTGCGGTTCTCTGGTGAGCTGGCCTCAAGGTCTCGTGAGGCGGCTGCCTCTAACATGACGTTGGCGGAGCTCAATGCCGGCAGGATGGTAGGAAACACCGCAGAGCTCGACGCTGTCAAGGCGTTAACCGTGACGCGGAGTCGCTCGATGGTACGGGAAAGCGCGGAGGCGCTTTCGGGCGATCCGCACGCGGAGCCAGTGGTGACGTTTGAGGGGTAGGAGTTGATCAGTGTGCTCCCTGAGGCGGTACTCTTGTCCGAGGGAGCTTGGACAGCCCCCGTGAGCGGCTCAGGTGTCAGTGGAGTACCGAGGGAGACGTTCTCACGACGGGAAACGTGAACGGCATTGCCGGGCAACGGCAGGCCGTGCACTCTCTTGGTGGCGTCGGGGTGCACCAAGGAAGCCTGAACGGCGTCCCTTGGATGCTCACCCGTTATAAGAGTGCTGGGCACGGGATCCGCGTCACGGGAAGCGCACTTGACGTTCCTAAACGACAGGAGCCCGTGTGCCTTCTCAGAAGAAGGTGGTGGTAACGTTGCCGTCAGGTCGTACCCTGGAACAACCGAGAGGCATTGACGCCGTCCGCGGATGATTCGATGAATATGTCCAGCAGCGGTCGGGTCGTGTAGTCCATGATAGGGGAAGCGTGGAGGGCGTTCCTGGATGGAGGGACCCGCGCTGCCGACGACCCGCGAGGACACGTTTGTCTGAACTGAAACTTACTTCAGCAGTAAGGTTCAGTTGTCAGACTGCGCCATTGTGAAGAATAAGGAGGAGACGAGAGACAACGCCCGTACGCTGGGCCGGCTGTTCTTTATCTCCTCGTCTTTCTCTTTCTCCCGCTAGCTCGCCTCGTGCTAGCCGAGCCCGAGCCCCAGGGCCGCTCTTAGTCATCACTATATATATATATATATATATATATATATATATATATATATATATATATATATATATATATATATATATATATATATATATATATATATATATATATATATATCACGAGAGAAAGAGAGAGAACTTCGTCGACAATCACACTTTGACGTGATTTCTCATACACAGAGCATTTGTTAAATAGTGTTTAAAAATATTATAAAAAAGGACAGTCAGTTTTAACCCTTTCAGACGCCACTTATGAAGAACTGTCTGTAAATGGCTCAAAATAATACAACGTTATTTCAAGGCACTCAGTATACTATTGCAACAAAAATAAGGTCACAATGTGCTCATTTATGTGTGTTATAGTAACTAATTCTTAATTAAGTGGTAAATAAATATATGTTAATCCTGAAGTCATCCATGCTCTATTTTGGCATCAATTGAATGAAATCTCGGGCTAGAAATATAGTACAAATTCATTTTTTGTTATGTCCATTTAGAGCAAAGAAAAAGTATACTTTTAACATGGCTCGCAGGAAATGGCTCATCGAGCGACTCGTCGAACGAGGTAGTGCCTTCAACACTGTGATCATACGCAGCAGTACGCTGCGAAATGAAGTTAAATGAAGACAAATTATCATGCAGGAGATTCAATCTATCCGAAGCTCAATGTATCTCGCTCGCGCACTATACCACTGCGAATTCTTGCCGCTGTTCGGGTTTCATTTTACGCGGATAGTACACCTATTATACAGGCGCCATATCGGGTTTACATCAATTGTGGCTTCAGCGCCAGCTCCGCTTTTATAACCGTCTCATAAACATTATATATGCACTCATAGCAAGCTATAATCAAGCGTTGCTCGGCAACGGAGCAATACGCTAACGAATGGTATTCACATCATCGCACCATAGCGTGCACTTCATTTCCATAAAGTTTACGTCCATTCCCTAACGTGAGTGCTGACGTTGCGTCAGGTCATAAATTTACCTCTAAACGCCAGTGTAGTCCACGTGCCTAGTGAGCGCACGATTTGCACACTACTACTATATTTACAAAAACACATCGATGTACCTCGTAACGCCTGTCTGAAAGAAAATAAGAAACACGGCACAGACAGGTACTCGCTGACTGCTTCGCATGAAACCGATTCCCACAGTTCATGGGATCTGCCGAATTTTAACATGAAATTGTTGTATGCCGGGGTCCACGAGGACTTCAGTGACGTATTTCCGTCACGGAAACGACGTCGAAAAAATGTACGCAATCACATGTCACAGAAAAAAGTTCCGTCAACGGGCATCGAACCAATGACCTCTCGGTCCGCCGCCACAAGTGCCGAGCACGCTATCCACTGCGCAACGGCCACAGACTTCAACTGCCGTACAAACGCGCCTTTTATATCTCACACTTTCCCCTTACAATGCTCTTGGTCAGCGGGGTAGTGTCGCCCTCTTGGAGCGGTAAAGTAAAGTAATTCCTCATTACTGTGGCCTCCGCAATTAGGACCTGCAACGCGTACTGCTACGCATCTGTCCCAATCGGCGCGTTTACAATAACAGTGCAATTTTGTGAACGCCTTAACACACCGCGAGGTGGCGACCTTAGCCCAAGCGTTGGTCTCGCTCACAGCATCTATCCTAACCAAAAATAGCTCTGCGACGCGCTCCTGCCTCACCTGGATGTAATAACGCGTTGCTCGCATACGCTCGCCCCAGTTGCACTGTTACTGTAAACGCCCCGATTGGGACAGATGCGTAGCAGTACGCGTTGCAGGTCCCTAATTGCGGAGGCCACAGTACTGAGGAATTACTTTAATTTACCGTTCCAAGAGGGCGACACTACCCCGCTGACCAAGAGCATTGTAAGGGGAAAGTGTGAGATATAAAAGGCGCGTATGTACAGCAGTTGAAGTCTGTGGCCGTTGCGCAGTGGATAGCGGCATGTTAAAGTGTGATTGAACTTTGTGTTATCCAGAGGGAAACGCTTAGCGCGTCGTGTCGCCCCTGTAGCCCGTTCGCAAGATTTCTCGGGGCGAGCGTAAGCAAGGAACGCGTTATTACACCCAGGTGAGGCAGGAGCGCGTCGCAGAGCTATTTTTGGTTTGTATAGATGCTGTGAGCGAGACCAACGCTTGGGCTGAGGTCGCCACCTCGCGGTGTGTTAAGGCGTTCACAAACCAAAAATAGCTCTGCGACGCGCTCCTGCCTCACCTGGATGTAATAACGCGTTCCTCGCATACGCTCGCCCCGAGAAATCTTGCGATCGGGCTACAGGGGCGACACGACGCGCTAAGCGTTTCCCTCTGGATAACACAAAGTTCAATCACACTTTAACATGCAGCGGAACGGCGACCTTAGCCCAATTTCTGCGTCCAATATGCGACGCTGTTCTTGCTATCACGCCTCTTTCTCTGATTATGCTCTGGCCGTTAACATCTACAAATGCCACAATGGTTCGTTTAAAAATTGAAGGACACTTTGTACATTCCAAAGTGTGTTCGGCGAAAGCGTGTGGCCATTCCACTGATTATGCCATGTCTTCTTTCTTTTAAGGCGAAAGCCTTTAATGTCTCATGCTCACGTCCGTCCGGTGTCCATCCGTCCGGTGTCCGTCCGGCGTCCGTCCGGCGTCCGTCCGTCCGTCCACACCCCCCACTGCGCATGCACCAACCCATTAAAAAAAATAAAAATAAAAAACCTCCTCTCCACCTCTCTCTCCTCTAGGCATCCCTCCCCGCGGAGGCCACACCCTCACTGCGCATGCGCGTCCCCTAACTCTCTCCCCTCCTACGCTCCCCCCTCTCTCCTCTAGGCATCCCTGCCCGCGGCGTCCACACCCCCCACTGCGCATGCGCGTCTTCCCCTCTCCTACGCTCCCTCCCCTCTCTCGCGTCGCGACGCCGACGCAGGCAGCGTCTGCTAGCAAGTTTCTTGGTTGAAAAAACCGACTGCTCGCGGTGCACAACCGTTCACTGGCCATCCGGTATATATGGCAATGGATCTTGACCTGCAAGGTGGTGCCGGTGGCAGATTTCTCCTGTGCGTTGTCGAACGATAAAAAATTTGCAGCGTGCGCGTCAACTAAAAGCGGACTGCGGGTCTCTGTGTCCAGTCCGAGTCTTCTGTCTCTCATTGCCCATTAGCAGCGATTCGGATGTTCCAGTAGGAAACGCCGGTCCATCACTGCGTGCTTTGCGCCCCCCCCCCCAGGTTTCTCTCCTGTGCAACGCTACGATGAGCGCCAGCGTCAATGCCGCCGCCAGTGTAAACGTTAGCGCCCGCTGCTTCGCATCTACACATGGTTCCCTTTAGCGGGAGACGGTGTAATCTTTAAGGCGAAAGCCTTTAATGTCTCATGCTCACGTCCGTCCGGTGTCCGTCCGACCTCCGTCCGGCGTCCGTCCGACCTTCTGTCCATCCATCTGTCTGTCTGTTCGTCCATCCATCCGTCTGCCCGTCCGTCTGTCCATCCGTCCGTCCGTTCGTCCGTCCGTCCATCCATCCATGTCCGTCCGTCCGTCCGTCCATCCGAGCTCTGGCACGGAGCCAGGTGGCCGCCGGGTTGCGCAAACGGACGCCGGTCGCGTCGGACTCTACAGCGCTCGCTCTTTGCTTGCGTAGCGTCGCTGTGCCCAGCGTTTGCAATCATTCTGACCGACGCCGTCTCAAGGGACCCAGGCATTGACGGAATACACTTTCCAATTTACAAAGGGTCCGTCAATTTAAGAGCTGGAAACGCGGATGGCGTTTGCACGATGCGCAAAGCGCGAGAAAATACTAACGCATGCGAACGGAGGAAGATGAGTCTCGCGTCTCGCTGCGATTCACGGTAAAAAATTAAAGAAGAAAACACGCACCCATTCGGTTTGTGTCTTATCCCACTGAGAGTGTAAAAGAAAGAAGACATGGCATAATCAGTGGAATGGCCACACGCTTTCGCCGAACACACTTTGGAATGTACAAAGTGTCCTTCAATTTTACACTCTCAGTGGGATAAGACACAAACCGAATGGGTGCGTGTTTTCCTTCTTTAATTTTTTACCGTGAATCGCAGCGAGACGCGAGACTCATCTTCCTCCGTTCGCATGCGTTAGTATTTTCTCGCGCTTTGCGCATCGTGCAAACGCCATCCGCGTTCCAGCTCTTAAATTGACGGACCCTTTGTAAATTGGAAAGTGTATTCCGTCGATGCCTGGGTCCCTTGAGACGGCGTCGGTCAGAATGATTGCAAACGCTGGGCACAGCGACGCTACGCAAGCAAAGAGCGAGCGCTGTAGAGTCCGACGCGACCGGCGTCCGTTTGCGCATCCCGGCGGCCACCTGGCTCCGTGCCAGAGCTCGGATGGACGGACGGACGGACGGACGGACGGACATGGATGGATGGACGGACGGACGAACGGACGGACGGATGGACAGACGGACGGACAGACGGATGGATGGACGAACAGACAGACAGATGGATGGACAGAAGGTCGGACGGACGCCGGACGGAGGTCGGACGGACACCGGACGGACGTGAGCATGAGACATTAAAGGCTTTCGCCTTAAAGATTACACCGTCTCCCGCTAAAGGGAACCATGTGTAGATGCGAAGCAGCGGGCGCTAACGTTTACACTGGCGGCGGCGTTGACGCTGGCGCTCATCGTAGCGTTGCACAGGAGAGAAACCTGGGGGGGGCGCAAAGCACGCAGTGATGGACCGGCGTTTCCTACTGGAACATCCGAATCGCTGCTAATGGGCAATGAGATACAGAAGACTCGGACTGGACACAGAGACCCGCAGTCCGCTTTTAGTTAACGCGCACGCTGCAAATTTTTTATCGTTCGACAACCCACAGGAGAAATCTGCCACCGGCACCACCTTGCAGGTCAAGATCCATTGCCATATATACCGGGTGGCCAGTGAACGGTTGTGCAGCGCGAGCAGTCGGTTTTTTCAACCAAGAAACTTGCTAGCAGACGCTGCCTGCGTCGGCGTCGCGACGCGAGAGAGGAGGGAGCGTAGGAGAGGGGAAGACGCGCATGCGCAGTGGGGGTGTGGACGCCGCGGGCAGGGATGCCTAGAGGAGAGAGGGGGGAGCGTAGGAGGGGAGAAAGGGGGAGCGTAGGAGGAGGGGAGAGAGGGAGGGGACGCGCATGCGCAGTGAGGGTGTGGCCTCCGCGGGGGAGGGATGCCTAGAGGAGAGAGAGGTGGAGAGGAAGGTTTTTTATTTTTATTTTTTTTAATGGGTTGGCGCATGCGCAGTGGGGGGTGTGGACGGACGGACGGACGGACGCCGGACGGACACCGGGACGGATGGACACCGGACGGACGTGAGCATGAGACATTAAACGGCTTTCGCCTTAATAAATTGATCATGGGCGTTAGTCGTCGGAATGGAGATGTACCACTAAGCGTCAACGAGGGTGCATCCACGTTCAACGGTGCTATAGCTGCCAGACACCAAAACATACATCGGGCAAACCAATGCCTCCTTGAGTAGATGCCCGCCGCGTGGGCTGTCAAACCCGGTTCCGTACCCTATCCCTCTTTTTTTCTCTGCGGAAAGGCAACGAGCGCCGCGTATGGCGACCGCCTGCAACGGAGATCACGTGATGCTCGCTTCACTGCTGCCTCCGAGATTGCCATCACACTGGTTACTGTCTCGGAGGTGCCAGGCGCGGCGCGCGGCGGAACTGTCGCGGAGCAGACGACGTTGGCAGCTGCGGTAGGTGATGTAAGCGCGTTGCGCGCAGACGACAGGCTCTTCGACCCTTTTTGTGTTTGAATGTTGGAATAAAAAAACAAAACATCGATATGTGGGAAGAAATGCTGGAATACAAGTTATTAAGTTTTTGCAATAATTCTCTCTTGTCTTTTGCCAATGTTGCAATAAACTGACAACAGACGTGTTGAAATTCGCATCATTTTCAGTTGGCAGACGTACTTCGCAGCGCACTTTGCATCTTGAATGCCGGCGATTTACGCTAGCAGTTTCTGCGCTTCTAAATGTGAACCATTCGAGGCTATGTCTAGCAAAGACTGCACTGATCGTACCATCATTGCTGCGTGCCGAAGTCAAGCACTAAACACCGCGAACCCGGAGTATCGTTTCACGAAATTCCAGTGGACATCACCAGGGGCGTAGCCAGAAATTTTTTTTCGGGGGGGGGGGGGGGGGGGGCACCTCCTTGATTTCGGGGAGGGCACCTCCTTGAAATGGCCATTTTTCGCTATGTATGCCATGGCGAAAAAAAATTTCGGGGGGGGGGGGCACGTGCCCGGTGTGCCACCCCCTGGCTACGCCACTGGACATCACTGCGCGAGAAATGGCTTACAACTGGGTGCCGACTCTGACCTGTTGCGGTTACGCGATCGGTGAACTTGGCTCACCGAGTCCAGGCACTTTTCTGTGAATAAAACTGCAAATAATCGTTTTGTCGTTCAAGCAAGGTGAACAAGCAAAGTCAATAAGCGATTGACGGGCTGTTTAGAAACTCAGCCAGCTCTTGAAATTTACATCGTGCGATGCGGGGGGTGAAGACCTTCTCATCACAAGCTGAAAGGTTAGATCCAAGTTCATTCTAACGTGCGCGTGCCGTCTGTATATATGTTACCACGCATGCCGCTGAAAAACCTCCTTCAATATCGCTAGCTACGCTGTACTTCCAGACGAATTCGTTCGCGGCATCGTAGAAAAAAAAGATTTTTGAACAACCACGCTAACTGTCGATAAAATTTGTAAAACGCTTTTCAATGCCACCGCGAAACATCATCGTTACCATACGCGGGGGACAGTCGCTGCCAGGAAACTAACGAAAGGCCGACAGAAAAAGGGCCCCTAGGAACACTCGCTAGCAGATGCCCCGCATTTCCACTGCCGCCGGAAGTCGGTAAGGCAACGAGCGCCGCCTCACAGATTTCTGCAGAACTGAAGGAACCGCCGCCGCAATGGGAAAGCGAGCGACGCGGCGGGCATCTAGTCTAGGAGGCATTGGGCAAACCATCCTATATCAATGTACA
>JALIZH010001501.1:0-34170 GCA_030522465.1 Rhipicephalus appendiculatus | reverse complement strand
TATGGAACCCCGTCTTGTGTCGCAGCTCGTTGCGCTTACCGAAAGGTGTCCTGATAAGCTTTTCGGCCGTCACTATACTTTTTCTGGCATTAGTAGGCGCAACAGCCGCCCATGGCAACCAACAGCGACGTCAGTCTTGAGTAAATAGTATTTCACAGCACAACAGGCACGAAAGGGCAAGTGCGTATCCGTAAAATATATGCTCCATAAGCGTGCGGAGGGTTCCCCTTCAGGGGGGGTGGGGCGAAGGTTCGTCGCAGCGCCCCCCCTCCCTATTAAGCCAATGTGTGGCGCAGACTTTGCCCCCCCCCCCCAGGTGACTAGGGGGGGGGCGCACGCCTATGGCTATACACCAGTGAGTCCGCGCTTCGAGAGCAAATATGGTAGTCGAGAGCGACTTTAAACAAACGAACGCTGCACGCATTCCCACGTGATGGCATCTGGTGAATACCGATGCGGCGTCAGCCTCGGAGAGGAGGCGGGCTTTTCCCCACATATGTCGCTACTTTACGGAGTTAAGGGCTTTACATGTACCTGTTGAGCGATTGTGCAGTCCGCTGTATATTACTGGAGGTCATGTATAAATTATTCTTACCTTGCGTATTGCGGGAGAGGTTATTTATCACCGCGAATCCCAAGTAAAGTGTTGTCATTGGCACCGAGTAGAACAGTAGATCAAAGAGAAAATGCGTCCCCATATACAAGCATCCTGACACACCAGTCATCAGCTGCAGCTCTCTGGCTTCGTTGCATATTTCCATCGAAGGTTGAACTACAAAGGTGGACGTAAGAAGCCCAATACCGAGAGGTACTAATAAACCCCAGTAGAACCAGTTGAAAACGAGCGAATTCATAACTTCATCTAGGGGACCGCCACTGTATGTGTCCTCTACCTGCAAAAAACATTGAAATCAAGGAGTCAAGTAATGTTTAGGCAGAGACAACAGACCAGATTGTGGCTAGTGCGGTTTACGTGCTATGAGACTGCTTATGCGTCTCAAATCGCGCTCTGCTGCGATTTTCTATTTGAAGAGCATTTGTCATTAATGGAAGTGACTGAATTGAAACAGGTGTGCGAGTCACTTCGGTTACATTTTCACGCCTAACACTGTACGTATTCTCTCCCAACGTGATTACATGTTAATCATTTAAATATATCCAAAACAAGACACTGTTGCATGATGGTCAGAATCAGCTAAATCATTATATTGCACTTCTTCATTCATTGAGCAAATTCATTCAGCTGAAACAAGAAGTACGCGGATCTTTGAGCACCTAGATTTTTTGTGCATAACATAAAATTGGTAGCAGAAGAAATGGTGTGTAGCGTTTTCGAGCACAGCTGACCGCTTCCACAAAGTGGCATAGTTCGCACTTGAGTTGGCCACTCCCTAGGACCTTTCGCCAACTTCACTTGTCTAATACAAACTGCACGATGCCTCACCGCCAGCATTTTACAGCAAGTCTTCAAAGTGGTTTTTGCTGAACGTGATAGAAGAACCTCCACTGACCGTTTCCATGTCAACAGACGGACTTGACTGAAGGAGCACGCACGCTCCCGATTTGCATCGACATACACCGGCAAATAGCCCAGCTCAGAGGCAGTAGTACAATTTGCGGGAAAAAAAGGAGCGTGTTATTTCGACGTGCCGAACTCCGCGCGCATTTTTTTTCTTCCAGTTAGCATGTACGCTCTTACAAGGACAAGGCTCGATGAATACACGAATCTCCAAATCGCGTGTCTTGGTCGGGCAAAGTTCGGTGGCTGGTGTGGGCACGCACGTGATTACAAACGAGCCCTGAAAATTCTCAGGGCTGCAAAAATTTTGCCCTCAATTTAGCGTAAGAATGCTTGCGCATCATCTTTCACTCGCTCTCACGGACCATGGATCCCGCAAAAGATCAAGCACGTGTCATGCCACTTTAATTTCTTGCCGTTTACGCACACCGCAGGTCTTTTATTGCGAAAGGAATAATACGGACCCTCTCAGCTTGCTTTTGTCGTTGGCATTAGTATCGTCGTTGCAATCGCCATCATGTCCTGTATATGTATATACACGTATATATACGGGGTGCCTCAAGAAATGCGTCCAAAATTTTCGAAAATCAGGGAATTGTGATATTTGTTGGATGCCTTCACATTTACTTCGTCTGTGGAGTCAAGTATCTTATGATGACTAAACAAATAATTTCATATAGTAAATATTAGTTCCAGTAATTAGCTTTTTAATTGGTAGAGTTAGGCGATTATGCCAAATGGGAGAATTGAAGTCGTTCATGCGAAGAACGTATTGCAACTTAGAGATTTCGGAAAGTGCGCTTCTAGTAGTAATTGCAGAGTATTAAATCAGTCTAATTCAGCGGCCAAAGCGAAAGCGAAACACGAAACAGCGCAGCTGCCATATTAATTGGAGATGTCCACACATACGTTCACGAACGTTCAACAAGTACATTTCTGCAATCGTTGTCTCGAACGTCAGTAAGAGTGACGTCATTTTGGTGGTCTGCTTGTCGCCCTCATCGGTGCATCGGTTTCGGTTTCGCTGCTCAATTTTGTTGAATTTCATTATGCTTCAATTAGTGGTAGAGGCCAGTTTTTCAAAATCACAATGCTGCAATGGTTTCTTAATATGGCGAACTGTTCTTTCCCGTTTGACATACCACCTAACTCCTTTAATTAAAGTGTTATTTGTACTAACTTTCTCAATTACCTTCATAAATGATGTATTTAGTCATCTTAGAATGGCTGAGGCTACAGAAGATGTTACGGAGAAGTCATCGAACAAATATGGCATTTACCCGACATTTGAGAACTTTGGACCCATTTTTCGAAACACCCGGCATGTACGTATAAGTTAGAAAGAAAAAAAAGAACACAGCATATCCACGGAGTGAATGATGATGAGTGGGCGAAGCTGCGGAGGTTCATCGGTAAACCGTGAATCTTCCGTGAATTCTGCCCGGTACATCATCACCGACGTGAGATCGGGCGCGTTATACTAAAGCGTCGATGAAAGTTGTGGTGACTGAAGCAATCATGGTTACACCGTGAAATTTTCAGTGGTTTCGCCCAGAAGTAATCAAAGCGATAGTGTGTGTGAAATTTTATTCAAACTTCAACGGCCGGTCGTCGTCCATAGTCCGCCAAGCAGCACGATCCGGCAAGAGCACTCGTACGGCGGTCCGCGCAAGCGAAGAGCAGCTGCACCGCCAACGCCATCTAGCGTACCTTCACCCAACCGCCATATTGTACGCATGTCTATAGGACAGCGTCCTCTCGGAAACAAGACGAGAACTGGAGATGACGGCATCATATCCACGGAGTGAATGATGATGAGTGGGCGAAGCTTCGGAGGTGCGTCGGTAAACCGGTAATCTTCCGCAAATTCTGCGCAGTACATCATCAACGACGTAAGATCGGGCGCATTTATACTAAAGGGTCGATGAGAGTCATGGCGACTCGCAGCTCACTTTAATTTTACATGTACGTTGTGAATGAATTTTTTTATTGTTTAATCACGCACAGGAGACATCTCACACAGGCACTACCTTGGAGGTCGAAATCCAGTGCCTACTGGCTACTCAGAATGCATGGATCACCGAGGACCGCCGAGGTGATGCCATAAAGAGCTTCGCCCCTATATATATTCATCATATACAAGTACCGCCATCTAGCGGACATTCCAAGAACTAAAACGAGAGGTGGCTACCTACTACATACATCGAGGACGCACGACCCACGGCTTAAGGAGCTTCGCCCCTAAAATATTGTAAACAAAAAAGAAAGCTTTTTAAGAAGCTCGCAACCGGGGACTGGAACCTGTGACCGCCGGTCCCTGGCTCCACAGCGCACGGCACTAAACGACTCGGCGTAGGTCCTTCAGCGTACTAAGGACGAGCTATTTATATACAGATTTGCTACGCGGAGCTCAATGGTGCTTCAGCGTGTTCTCACTATCACCAGAATGATGGCGCGATGAAGACGCTTCAAAGGTCGTCCCTTGCTAGTATTTTACCGGAGCTGCTGCTCACTCACGTCTCCTTCCAGTACCACCTGTCCTTTACCCTACAGGCGTGATCGCCTGTCTGTACACGCTTTTCTTGTAAGCCAGGCAGGGAGGTTGGCTGTACGCATTGAGCTTTGACCGTGTCGGGGATGACAAGTGAAGTGTTAGAAGAGAAAGAGGAGAAAAGAGATACATGGAACGCTAGCGAGGAAGAACAAATCAAAGACGAGGAAAAAGAAGCACGAAGAGGCACGCGGGAGAAGCCATCGTGGCAGATCGTGCGCGCGCAGGAAAGAACGGCGTGGTCAGGTCAGCGGAGACGACGGCCGAGGACTGGGCAGTCTGGGTCTTGCCCCAGTGCTGCAGGGCTTGGAGGACCGCCTGAGTTTTAGATGCGAAGCAGCTTAACGTCCAGTTTAATCCGGTTGTGGTGGTGATGGTGGTGTGCGTCCTGACCACCCCTACTGCGCATGCGCAAATTCTTAAAAAATACAAAAAACCTCCTCTCTCCCTGGCATCCCTCGCCGCGGCGACCACACACCCACTGCGCATGCGCGCCCCTTAACCCTCTCTATCCTACGCTCCCCCCTCTTTTCTCTAGGCCTCCCTACCCGGGGCGTCCACACCCCCGCTGCGCATGCGCATCCCCCGTCTCTCTCTACTCTCCTACGCTCCCCCCCCTCTCTCGCCTCACAACCCCGACGCAGGCAGCGTCTGCTAACGAGTTTCTTGGTTAAAAAACCTACTGCTCGCGCTTTTTTTCTTTATTGCAATGTTAATACATTATATACATATAGACATGTGCCACACATGACCCACCAGCTTGCGTGAGGCTGGCTACATTCACTTATGCATTTTTAAACGTTTCAGTGTATCTAATATACAAAGCATTTCTTCAGTTGCCCCTTGTTCAATAAAATAGGCATTAACCGATCGCGCTTGGGGCTCAGCATTTGGTATATCCATACGTGACCTCCACATGCTATAAAGGCCTAGAAGCGTAAAGAGGTCATACGGGACACTATTTCCTCGGACAGGCAGAAAACGAACACCATAGGCGTCAATTGGTAGCTCCTTCTTCAATGTTCTCTGCAGGACATCCCAATAAAACACAGCATCCCAACAGTCAATAAAAACATGTTCTACAGTTTCTGGTTTGTTACACAAAAGACAATTCACTCCCCCCCCGGCACAAACATACCTCGTTCTTCAAGCCATGTTTTCAAATGTAGTGTGCCTGTGTGAAGTTTAAAAAAAAGTTTTAACCCCAGGTGGAACTAATATCTTTTTGACGCGTTTCAGGACATTCCTTCCTGCTCCCTCTCCGTAAATGGTTCTGTAGAGCGGTGCTGTAAAATCTATGTCTACCAGGTCATTTCGTAGGCGCTTCCTGGGAACGTTGCTTAAGTATTCAATTGAAAATCTACTTATAAGAAACCTATAGGAAGAGACCACCTCGCATAAGTAGCGGGATACCTTATACGGACCGCTGTTCACGGTGGAGACAACAAATTCTGGTATATCTGCCGGTAACATGACCTGAATTATTGTACGAATGAAAGGGTCTTGTTGATCTCTTAAGAATAAATATCTACTGATGACCTGTCTCAAGAAAAGATGACTTAACCCCAACCCACCTTCTCTGACCTTATGGAGATTATTCCGAGATGTTCGCTCATACTTAGCATTCCAGACAAATGTTGCAAAAATCCTATGATAACGCTCAATGTTACTTCTTGTGCAGTAGAGAACCTGGAGAACGTACCTTATTTTGCCTGTCAAAAAACGTTACATATCCTGGATCTTGAAAATATTGACAAATCCCGCCCACCCCAACATAAAGTCTTAGTGCTCATTTCATCTGCCTTATCTCTCCAAAACTGCGTATTTTCCCTATATATATCAAGTGGCGCCCCTAGGTATTTGTTGGGTACACTGCTCCACTGCCGCGTTTTTGACGCGTTTCGGGACATTCCTTCCTGCTCCCTCTCCGTAAATGGTTCTGTAGAGCGGTGCTGTAAAATCTATGTCTACCAGGTCTTTTCGTAGGCGCCTCCTGGGAACGTTGCTTAAGTATTCAATTGAAAATCTACTTATAAGAAACCTATAGGAAGAGGCCACCTCGCATAAGTAGCGGGATACCTTATACGGACCGCTGTTCACGGTGGAGACAACAAATTCTGGTATAGCTGCCGGTAACATGACCTGAATTATTGTACGAATGAAAGGGTCTTGTTGATCTCTTAAGAATAAATATCTACTGATGACCTGTTTCAATAAAAGATGACTTAACCCCAACCCACCTCCTCTGAGCTTATGGAGATTATTCCGAGATGTTCGCTCATACGTAGAATTCCAGACAAATGTTGCAAAAATCCTTTCTCAGAGAGAGTGGGTGTCTGCTGTCAGGAACCATGCCATAATCCAAAACTGTTGTCTCTGTTCAATAAACTGCCAGTTTGGTTCCAAAACCCCGCGCGATCTGCAAAGCTGTTCTCACACTTTCCTTGTCAGTATATATAAATGCAACATCATCAGCATAGGCGAGCACTCGTACGTCACAGGATTCCAGCCGGAAACCTCTTATTTGATCACTGTTAATGATTTTTTTACACAGGGGCTCTAAAAATAAAGCAAACAGCAATGGCAAACCAGGGACGACTGCTCACGCTGCACAACCGTTCACTGGCCACCCCGTATATATAGGCACTGGATCTTGACCTGCAAGGTAGTGCCGGTGGGAGATGCCTCCTGTGCGTTGTTAAACAATAAAAATTCGCAGCGTGCGCATTAACTAAAAGCGGACTGCGGGTCTCTGTGTCCAATCGGAGTCTTTTGTCTTTCATTACCCATTAGCAGCGATTGACATTTTCCAGTAGGAAACACCGGTCCATCACTGCGTGCTTTGCGCCTCCCCAGGTGCCTCTCCTGCGCAACGCCGCGATGAGCGCCAGCGCCAACGCCACCGCCAGTGTAAGCGTTAGCGCCCGCTGCTTCGCATCTACACATGGTTCCCTTTAGCGGGAGATGGTGTATTTTTTTTGCCTCGCCGAGCAGCTGCCTCCATGCTGCGGTAGTCCAGTAGGCCAGCGGTGCAGTGAGCTGCCAGGACAGGTGAGAGCTTACGACGCCGACCTTTAACGAGCCAGGGCTTGCGGCCACCCGTCTGCCCCGTCAACGGCTCATGGCCCAGAGTGGAGTGAGGTGTGCTAGGAATGCCTGCTGGCACGTGCCTCATGCTGCCTAAGTCGGATGACGGCCGAGAACCAAGCCTCGCCTCGTCGGCAAAGTCCGTTAATAAGCCAGCAGAGATGCCGGTGCAGAGAGATGCAACGAGCGACGGCCTCGTGACATCAAGAGTAAGCGGCCATCGGTTACCCAAAGACGTTGATTTACGCATTGTGAGGGCGCTAGTTGTTTTGGGCAGGCATAGAACGTAGTTGCTTCATTTTTGTGACATCCTTAGTGCTCCTCTGTGTGTTTATTTATATGTATGAAGTATGTGTTTTTGTCACACCTTCGTCCACTTTCTTGAGTCCATTCCGCTGACTCGAACAAAACGTGCCGGGCCCTTCTAAACATCATGACACACCGCCACGTTTGCGTTGAAGTTACAGAGTGCGTGAAGGTCTCTTCGCTCGCTGCAGCGGCCACGCTTGGGGAAGGAGTGTTAGCTAGAAGAGCGAAAGCAGGAGCAGTTGGTTGTGTACGAACGAACACGTTGAAGAGTTGTTAGTTCACGCTAAACAAGTGCGCTTGTCCATGACCCTTCTTCCTTCTTTGCCTGCGGTTCTTCGTTCTGCGAACTTTCCAGTTGCCCTTCGTTCTTCTCGTGATATCCGGATTTGTGGCCATCACATTCAATGCATCGCTTAAGCGGCGAAATTGAGGTTTTTTTTAAATATGGAAACAGAAATTCCGCCCAGCTGTTCACGTACAAGCCATGCTTGTTGGTTTGGCATGCATATAACTGGTGGTATGGGTTTCTACGCTATCTCGACAGCAGTACGCTGACGTTTTGTTTAACTACAAATGGATTTCATTTAACCCCCCTAAGTGCTTTATTTTTTCTGAACATTTCCCGACCAAAAGTACACATTTTTTTTTATTGCTGATTTCGAATCTGATTGTACTAAAAAGCGTCTAGTCGAAGTTCAAAAAATATTTGTACCACATATTTACTCAAATTAACACATTAAAGTTCATTTCTGAACAATGCATAGGAAACTAGCTACCTGCTGCTAATAAAAATAAAAATCTTATAAAGAAAACAGTTCCAGACGCCAATTCTTTTTTTCTTGTGTAGGCTGAGCACCCTTGGGCTATTTCACTCGGGACGCTTCAGAACTTTGTGGAAAATTTCAGAGCTCGGAATAACGCAAAGCAGCTTCACTGGCCAGCACTCGCGATGTTTGCTTCCGACCTGTCTTCATCATCACCGGATGTGCTGCTCAATTCACCGTCATCGCTGTCTTCACTTCCGGACACAAGATAAACGTCTGCATCCGAATTATCATCACTCGAAGAGGATGACGAAAATGAAAAGCCTCTTTTTCGTGTTGACGGGCCAGCTATGCATGGGTCTGCGCCACCGCACGCCATATTTCCATACAAAAACCGCGCTCCTTGCACAGGAGAAAACTAATTGGTCGAGTAAATGCTGCCATCTAGTGTATGACACGCAATTTAAGTCGTAGACGAGCGCTTCTCGTCCTGAACACAACAGGGGAGAACGTATTCCGATAGGACGAGCTCTGCTCGTCCAAAGCACTTAAGGCACCTTCCTTAGGGCTCAGGTGATGAAACAGCGTCGAATTTACTCTTCCAGAAAACGTGCTGCTAATAATGGGCGTGCAGACAATATGACACCATAAACAGCATTAAGAGAGTGGCCTGCTATATTCTAAAATAACTTTTCAGCTAGTAACATTCGCTTCACACTGTATACACACTACAATTGCATGTAAATTTCAAAGTTTAGAAAAAAAACGCATGCTTATAAAAATACTCATCGGCGCTTGTACCAATATTTGCTGTTGAGGAAAACATTACAGAATGTTTATTCAGAACATTCTAAAGATGTTGTACTCATCCGTGCTTCGATTCTTGCTTCATGCTTACAATTATAAAAACCTGATGGGCAAAGCCATCGACAAAACCATTATCAAAGTTGATGATTACTTACTCCACATACGTTTTCCTCAAGGTAGCTATAAATAAGGGATGATGGATGCTTGGCAGGTCATCAATAAATCCGAGAAATGCAATTATATATTCATTTTGCAGTCCTCAAAAATAAGTTCAATTGAAGGTAGATTATCAAATCATAAAACATATGTCATAATATCAAGTACTCTGGGCTAGACCTGTGCGCCGGACCCAATATTGCCGGCGGCGGCGCGCCGGTGTTTCCGCCTCCGGCGGCGGCGCGTCAACGGCGTGGGGTTCATCGGATCGGCGGCGGCGCGGCGCGGGGGGGGGGGGGGGTAGATTCAACAGGTGGTGGGGATAGAAGCAGTCAGTGTGACAGCAACATGTCGTAATGTTATAACGAACTAAGGCTATCAGCTATAACTCTTTTTCATCCGATCTCGCGAAACTGCAAATCACTGGTGTATTCAATACGGCCGCTCCCGGGAGAGGAGCGGTTCTCATACAGTTTGTCGTATCAGCAGTCACAAGACGAAGTGGCGAGATGATAGCGCGTAGAAGGGTATACGAGACGCGTTTGCTGATGCCTGCCGAGATAGCGCGCGCTCCAGCACTCGCGACCGCGTCCAAGTTCACAGGTGCGGATATCGAGCCACGTAGCCCCCCCCCCCCCCCCCTACTCCGACGTCCCTTCATGCTCCTTCGTCCAGTGAAAGACGGACAGGGCTTCCTTTCTTGTTGAGGAGCGACCGACGGCAGGCCTCGCACGCGGTGTGATGCAATGGCATGCGCCCCACGTGCGATGGAGATGGGCAGCTTGTTTCATCTACTCGCGAGCTTTTACTAGCGGGTACAGCATACGATGCGCGTACAAAAGTTATCGATTTGGGCTTTGTACGGTACATGACGGCGACAATGAAAACCTGCACAGAGTGTCCATATAATTGTTATCGCAATAAAAAAAATAGACAATAACCGTGGAAGCGGGTTGGCCTATTTTTTGGAGAGCTAGATTGTCTTCGCTGTAAAGAGTTCGTCCGTTGGGAGAATCAAATAATCCGGTGCCTCTTCCATTCGTTCCATTCCATATCTCCTCCACACTTATTTCTTTATAACCCCTTCAGGCGCGCATTATGATGCACTGTCCGGAAATGTATAAATTTCGCACAACATAATTCTAAGTCACTCGTTATTACATTCCAAGAAAGAAAATGAAGAAATATGTTGTCTTCTGCGAACTATGCTAATTAATCTTAATTAGCTTATAATTAAATATTTCATTATTCTGAGACCACTCCTGTACAATTATTACACAAAAAGAAGGTAATCTTAGGCTGAAAATGCGAACGCACTTCGTTTTTGGCTATGTTCATTTCGAGCAAAGAAAAATAATACTTAAGAAGTTGGTTCTGGAACGCGGCACTTTCCAGTGACCCGTAAAACATTGCAGTGCCTTCATCAAAATGAACGGCTGAAGTCGTATGCAGCACATTGGGGTCAACTCAAGACGCGTTGGTTATGTAGAAGGTTCAATTATTCCTATGCGCAATGTATCTTGCCCTTTCTTTCCCACTAGTCCAAGTAACTGGCAAAAACATGTCGCGTCCACATATGTGGACGCTGCGCCTGAAGGGGATAAAGCACGTGTACAATTGGAGCACTAAGCGTTGAGCCCATCAGAATTTCGAGCTTGTCGACTGCACTCTGTTATTTCGCCTTGCGCAATCGGAAAGTCACAAAACAGTGCGAAATAAGTTCATAGTTGACGGTAGTCATGTGAGGTGGGGAAGAACGGGTGAGCGAATGCATGGCAACGCAGGGTAGGAGACAATTCACAACTGATATTTCTCATATATCGGCCAATCGAGAATATGTGCCCTAATCATGTAACGTGAATTACCGCTCTCGCGTCACGAGGAGCGCAAAAAAAAAACGAAAAAAAAAAGAGAAACGCCAAGAGAGAATAACGCGCTCGATTTTGTATTTTCAGAGGCTGCTTTGGGGCCCTT
The DNA here is from genome assembly GCA_030522465.1 of Rhipicephalus appendiculatus. Lineage (NCBI taxonomy): Eukaryota > Metazoa > Arthropoda > Arachnida > Ixodida > Ixodidae > Rhipicephalus > Rhipicephalus appendiculatus. The sequence goes on along the minus strand of JALIZH010001501.1, from coordinate 23,003 downwards.
AAAAAGAAAGGGCGTGCAAACAAGGAGAAGAGAGTTGTCAAGACACCGCGAACGCCGCTAACTGAAAAATAGTACAGCGGCGGAAAAGCAGGTAAAAAAAAAAAAAAAAAAAAAAAAAAGAATCAACGCAGCTTCGCACTAGTGGTGCCAGTCCTGAAGGAAGTGCGGAGTTGGACAGCCTTCTTTGTTTCTCTTCGGTTTTCTCTTTAGTTCCTCTTCTCAATCTTTCTTTTTCTCTGTTTCCTTTTTTCTGTTCGTTTTTTCTCAGTTTTTACTGATTTCATCCTCTCTCTTCATTTATTTCTTTCTCTTTCTGGCTCTTCTTTTTCTTCCTTTTTTTCCTTTCTTTCTCTCTCTATTTCTTACTCGCTTCCTTTTTTTTTCTATTTTTATACCTCGTTTTGCCTGCGTTACGCCAAGCGACGACAGCATACGACAACCCGGGCCCTTAAACTGCTCCGCACATAATATCATCATCAAGGCGCTCGAAGAACGAGAGGAAGCAGACAGCATACGATGACAGCATGCAATGACTGCATACGACAGCCCGGACCCTTAAATTGCTGCGCACTTAAAATACTTATCTGCGCAATCGCGGACAAGAGGCGATACCCCCCTGTGTTTTCACGTCGTGTCTTTTCAACATGAATACCTACAAAATAGTTCAGCTATCGGTTATTCTAAGTGTTTCATTGCCTTTACTTCTCTATTTATTTATCGACTTACTCGAGTAAAAAAAGCAAGGGAAAAAGTGCATTAAACCGTCGATATATATTACTTAAGTATTTGATTTATCTATGTACAATGTAGTAGGCCCGAGACTCCACGAATATCTTATCCAGCGAGTTGGGTCAGCGTTGAGGTCAGGCAATACTCTTGAGACTTCTGGAGGAAAGAAATATATACGACAACTTCCAGGCAGCTATTCTCGATGTGTCCATCTGAAGAAGATGTCCACAGTCCTTTTCGGCAGAGCGCATTCAGTTACTCGAAAAAGCGGTTGGCCGTGATGTTTGCTCTTGACCACGTCGATGCGTCCACCGCGGTGCCGTAGCGGTTAGGGTGCTTGACTGCTGACCCGAAGGTCGCGGGTTCGATCCCGGCCGCGGCGGTCGCATTTCGATGGAGGAGAAATTGTAGAGGCCCGTGTACTGTGCGATGTCAGTGCACGTTAAAGAATACCAGATGGTCAAAATTTCCGGAGCCCTCCACTACGGCGTCCCTCAATTATACCGCGGTTTTGGGACGTTGAACCCCATATATATATATATATATATATATATATATATATATATATATATATATATATATATATATATATATATATATATATATATACCACGTCAATGCACCGAACCCGCCAGCACATTGCCAGCGTAAGAAGAAAGGGGACGAAATTTACATGAACAGGAACTTGTCAAGTCTGAACTTGCTTATGAATGTGTCCCAGATGTTTGAAAACCATGCAGGGAATGCGTACCGACCTTCGTAGGTGCGTTAGACGGGCGGCAGCATTTAACCTAATTCGATGGCTTGGCAATCAGAATTTATGCACAGCCTCCGAGATGTACGCCCAAAAGCTGATGTCTGGGCGCTGCGTTCGTTGCGTTGAAGCGCATTCCGTCCCTCTCATTAGAGTCGAGAGTTGTGAAAGCTTTGTGACATCAAAATTGACGTTCCGGAAGAGGATCCGGAAACAGGGAGCGCGCTGGTCACCGCACTCCAACCAATCAACTGCGGCCGAAATGGACAGTCCACTAGGGGGACACATCGAGAATAACTCCCCAGCCATAAAAATTGAAACAGCAGCATGCTGGAAACTTTGACCAGAGCTTAGAGCACGAGGGGGTAGTGGCGTCGGAGGAGGTTGCTCTGTGGACATGAGGCGCGCGCTCTCGTGAATTTTCTTTTACTTACTCATGAGCTTCCCAAGAAAAAGGAAAACAAAGGAAAACATGATGGTAATTGCGACATGAGCACGAAAGTGGTAGTGGCTTCAGAGGAGGTTGACTCATAGATATGCTAGGCGTGCTCTCGACTATTTTTTTTCCCTTATGGTTGAAGCGCATTCCGTTCCTCTGCTTTGAGTCAAGAGTTGTGAAAACTTCGTGACGTCATAATGACGTTGAAGAGGAAGAATCGGGAAGAGAGGGCGCGCTGCTGGCCGAGCTTCCTCCAGTCAGCGGCGGCTGAACTGGAGAGTACATTACACCGACACATCGAGAAAAGCTTGCCCAGTGAAGTGATGTATTTTATGCCCCCATTCCCTGTTCGGGTTAAAATGAAAAACTACCGGCGGCGCGCCGGAATTATTGCTCCGCGGCGGCGGCGGCGTGGTAACTCTGGAAACGTCGGCGGCGGCGCGATCGGCGTGGGCAAAAACAGGCAGCGGCGGCGGCGCGGCGCGGCGGCGCACAGCTCTACTCTGGGCTGGACGTGCGTTCTTCAGCGGCTTTGTTCAATACGTATGTGCCGTTGGTGTCGCCCAAAATATTTCAGTTTTGCCTATATATATATATATATATATATATATATATATATATATATATATATATATATATATATATATATATATATATATATATATATATACACGTACACAGAGGAACGCAAGCACCCATATATATAAAGGGTGGATGAACCCCCCGCGCCCCTTCAACACTGAAGAAAAAAAAGTGCTGGCTTCATTCCTGCTATGTACGCTTTGTTAATTGCAGGAGCTGTCATCAGGTGTGTTTTGTTTTTTTTTAATATCAACAGTCCTGTTTTCGTGGGAAGCAGAGCACGTAGACAAGGCAAAAAAAAGGAACGAACGATAGGACAACTGCTGCAGTCGCAATGAGTTTATTTCGAAGAAAACGTGGTTAACTATAATTGAATGATAGCGTACCCTACTGAAACGTTCCGTATGTTTCCGTATGTTTTTTTACGGAAAACATACGGATTCCGTATATGTGCCATATGGAATATACGGATTTCTTACGGATTTATACGGAAGCTTACGGAAATTGTAAGGAAAATATGGAGACTGACATATGGCGTATAAGGAATTCCGTACGGGTATACGGATTTAGTCGTAAGGAACTTACGGAGTCCGTATCTAATATATGGAAGAGTCCATAAAGCGATACGGAATATACGGAAAGTATGATATGGAACAAACGGAAACCGCACAGGCCCGTAGCCAGGAATTTTTTCGGGGGGGGGCAAGGCGGGGGGGGTGGGGGGGGCACTTGATGAAGGCCTTCAAAGGCTTATTTTTATTATTTGTCCTCGGTAAAACACCCCACTCCATCCGAATTTCGGAGGGGGGGGCTAGGGCACCCCCCTTGAAATGGGCACCCCCCCCCCCCCCAAAATGGGGGGGGGACCTAGGGCACCCCCACCCTGAAAAGCCAGGGGGGGGCCTGGGGTACCCCCCTTGCTACGGGCCTGCCGTACGAGCACAAGGTTAGAACCAGGCCCGTAGCCAGAAATTTTTTCGGGGGGGGGGGGGCACCTGTTCAAAACCTTGAACACCACCTATTTTCATTATTTATTCTCGGTAAAACACCCCCCCTCCATCCGAATTTCGGGGGAAGGGGGCCCCCCCCCCCCTCCGGCTACGGGCCTGGTTAGAACAAACGCAATCCACATCTGCTCTTTGGAAATTCCCATGTATCAGCAAAAAGTACATGCGTATAGCGTTGTGTTCTACACAAGGAAGACACATGAGCGCACAGCAGGGGCGAAGGCAGAAATGTTTTGTCGGGGGGGGGGGGGGGGGGGGGGGGGGGCACCTCTTTGATCAGAAGGAGGGGACGGGCAGGCAAATGGTCATTTTGCGCCCTGTTTGCCATGGTGAAAAAAATATCGGGGGGGGGGGGGGGGGGGGCACAGGCCTAGTGTGCCACCCCTGGCTACGCCACTGGCGCACAGGTAGAACGAGCAGAACCTAGGCGTGCACACGAAGAGAGGGGGGGGGGTGGTGACCGCCCCCTGTAGACACCAAAGAGGGGGGTTGTGCAAAATCTGCCTCATATACTTTGACTTAGTAGGCGAGGGGCGGTGCGATGAACCTTTGCTCCCCCCACCACCGTCGGCAAAAAAATTCGACCTCACTCAGACTCACTCAAGAAATATGTTTTGCTCTGAGGACTCACTCAGACTCATACTCGCCAAAATTTTCCTCAACTGGAATCACTCGGACTCAGACTCGCTGTAATTTTACTCGACCGGACTCACTCGGACTCAAACTCATGGAGATATTACTCAGCCGGACTCACTCAGACTCATGGCTTCACCGAAATCTGAGTGAGTCGACTCATGAGTCCGTTAGCGTGAAATTAGCCTTTTCAATTTTGGTGTCAATGCTCTTTTAATGCCAATACCTCACGTAATTGGTGCTCTACAATACGCCTTTATATCTTGTACCTTCAAATACAAGTTATCAGTGGTTTCAATCCAGTAAGGTCAATTCTATGAAATACTCGTGTCGCACGAAATCTCTATCAAGAAGTTCCCCTGAAAGAGTTTGCAGGTGAAGGTCATGGCGCCCCCCTCTCCTAACTCGCACCTCGGTTAAAAAAATATGAAGTAGCCCATCATTGAAATATCTGTGAAAAGATTTGAGTACGAAATTAAGCGGATATAACGCTGATAGTAAAGCTAAAGCTGAGTAGATAGGACCATAGGTCGGCAATTAATGGTGGAGCTCACTCAGACTCACTCATGAAATATATTCCGCGCTTAGGGCTCACTCGAACTCAGATTCAACAATATCTACCTCAACCGGACTCACTAGGACACAGACTCACGAAAATTTTCCTCAAGCAGACTCACTCAGACTCAAACTCACCGAAATATTAGTCACCCGGACTCACTCAGACTCAGGCTCACGGCCCACTCTGGCTCTGAGTGAGTGTGACTGAGTCGTCTCATGAGTGAGTTTGCCGACATATCCCCCCCCCCCTGATAGCGAACCACGCTCGTCTGTGAGTGGAACCAATATGTGGGATGCACATGTGCGAAACGCATGCGTATCACACATGTGTACAGCAGTGGTAAAATCTTCTTGAGCGCACAAGCTTATATATGACATATGCAGAATATTTATTCATTTATTTATTTCTCACTACTGCAGTGTTCAAAGATCATGATTATTAGGGTGATGTATAGGTTACAAGATAAACAGACATTCACCCATTCTCAGACTCATGCCTACTCACACCGATGACTATTCACTCATGTTCATACTCACATCTACACACATTCCTTGTCACTCACTCGTATACACACTATCACACTGGTGTACTCACTCACTTTCATACTCAGACTCACACTCATTGATAGTCACTCACGTTCCTACTGTCCACGTTCATAATATATTTGTCCACGTTCATGGATTGGCTACAGAGAAGCTTTACAAGGTGGGCTGTGGTAACATATTCTAAAGTGAATGAAATTATTTAGGTCCAGTTAAGCACAGCATGAACTTACTGGTTTAACCCTCGTAGTCGGTCATTCACACTGACAACAAACATTCTCTTTGACATGAAATGACTTCATGAAAACTGTCTTTCTTTTGTCGTAATTGGGTGTTTTTGAACTTCTTGTATGCTCAGTATTAAACCAACAACGACTTGTATCAAGAAAGACCCGGTAGCCTGCAGGCTTTGTTAATTGGAAAGATTCACATTGAACGAGCACTTTCCCTTAAGCAATACGAGGCAGTACTTTCTCCATTAATATACGTCGTGAGAGCATACTCAGTTGCCTTAATATGTCACTTGCACAAATTAAACTTCTGCCTGAAGGACCACATTAAATATATCTCAGAGATCACAATTTGGGTTTAACAGGTGTAAGTGGTTCTTAAACTAGTGGTACTACCTGCGTGGCCTGTATATATTGCAATTTGAACTTTTTTGAGGCACTGGTCTTGATAACATACATTTTTTTACATAATGTGCTGTGCGGATGCACCATGTCGTACGTACGAAAACTTTATGAAACAGATGCATGCAGTTTTTGTTAAAGAGCTTCACTCTCTCCCATTTGGTTGCACATAAGGGTTTAAGAGCACACGTGTGTCTACATAATTCAGCCACAAAGGAAGTACTGATGTATTCAAATCGGTAAAGAGAAAGCTCACTGCTCTGATTAAGAGTGACAATGTTGCACTTCTGATCCTACTACTGTAACACCTTCATCATCAGGTTAAACAGCTAAATAAGTGCTTCATTTTTTTATATGTTGTCGTACGTGCTAATAAGTGTGGATGCTGTTCAAATCTCCAGTGATCAATATTACATACGCATTGTCGTACAGAAGCTCACTGTTGAAGATCCCAAACCACATGTCGAGCTGCTTGGTTATTTGTTTTCACGCAAGTTATGTAGCAGCCAATTTTAAGATAGATGTATGAAGCAATTTTGCCTCTTTGCTCTACTTCCCTATTGACCATGAATCTGGATGCACATGATTAATACCCACTTAAACTTCAAGGGTACACAAAATGAAACAAAAACAAAGAGGTAAAAGAGAAAAGTAAGTCAGGCAGGTTAGTCAAGTTGAACTGATTTGCTGCCCTACAGTGGGAGTGAAGGTGGTCAAAAAAAGAAGTACACATGAAAGCACAACTGATATTCATGCACACATAACAGTGTTCATCACTGATGGAACCCATAGGTACTCACTCGCATTCATACTCATACCTACTCACACTCATCGATACTCACTCACATTCATACTCGTGCCAACTCACCCTTATGTGTACTCACTCACGTTCATACTCACGTTTACTCAAGCCCCTCGTCACTAAAACCTTTCAAATGAGTGTGCGTACTCATGAGTGAGTAGTATGCCAAGCTGCAACTGTCGCATCTTCTGTAGGTAAGAGACTGATATACACAGAGATGGTTTCAAATTATTCAGTTCAAGAAAAATTATTTTTGTATTGAAAAAATATTTGTCTGTGTTCATGGCCTGGCTACCCAGAAGCTTTACAATGTGGGCCGTTGTAACATCCTAAAGTAAGTGAATGAAATTATTTAGCTGCTGTTAAGCACAGCATGAAAGCACAGCACATCATTAGTGTAACCCATGTAGCCGCACATTGGCGTTGGCAACAAAGACACATTCTCTGTGCCATAAAATGAACATCATGAAAACTGTTTTCCTTTTGTCATTATTGAACTTCTGGTATTCTCAGTATCAAACCAAGAAAGACTTCAACCAAAAAAGCCCAGTTGCCTGTGGGCTTTGCTAATTGTAAATATTCACATTGAACAAGCACTTTCCCTTAAGTAGTATTAGGAAGTACTTCAATTATATGTGTGTCATGAGAGCATACTCAGAGTCACCTTATGTCACTGGCATGTACTAAACTTCTGCCTGAAGGACCATATCAAATGTTGCTCAGAAATCAAAATTTGAAGTAGCAAGTGTACGTGGTTTGTAAACTGGTAGTGCTACCTGTCTGTCCTGTATATGATGCCATTTTAACTTTTCTGAGACTGGTTTTGGTGAAAAACAGTTTCTTCCATGATGTGCCATGCATGTACACAGTGTCATGCGTATGAAAACTTTAAGAGACAAACGTATTGACTTTTGGTTAAAGAGCTTCATTCTCTCCCATCTAGTTGTACGAAAATTGTCCAAGTGCATACATATGTGTTTACATAGTTCAGCCGTAGAGGCAGGCCCGTAGCCAGGAATTTTTGTTTTTTTTTGGGGGGGGGGGGGGGGGGCACTTGTTGAAGGCCTTGAAAAACACCTATTTTTTTTATTTTTCCTCGGTAAAACACCTACCTTCATTCAAATTTCAGAAGGGGGGGGGGGCTAGGGCCTACCCCTGGCTACGGGCCTGCGTAGAGGTAGTATTGGTGTACTTACATCTGTTCAAGTGAAAGCTATCACCAATAGTGACCATGTTGCACTTCTGATCCTACTGCTGTAATACCTCTATCATCATGATTATATGGCTGGATGTGTGCCTCACTCATTCATGTAGTTGTATGTGCAAGTAGTAAGTGTGGTTGCTGTTCGAATCACAGGTGATCAATAACACATATGCGTCGTCATACAGAAGCTGCCCGTTGAAGATTCTAAACCACGTGTCGGGCTGCTCGGTTATTAGTTTTCATGCAAGTTATCAAGTAGCCAATATTTAGATACAGATATATGAAGCAAATTGGCCTTCCTGCTGTATTTTCCGATAGGCAATGAGTCTTCATGCACATGATTAATGCTTCTTAAAACTGCACAGCTACATGAAATGAAACAAAAAAAAGAGAGGAAAAAGATGAAAGAAAGGCACGGAGGTCAACCAGATTGAACTGATTTGCTGCCCTACAGCGAACGGGTGGGGGGAGTGGTCAGAAAAAGAATTGAACATGAGAGCGCAACTGATGTGTGCGGACACATAACAGTGTTCATCATTGATTCACGGATGGTCACGTACAGAGCTGTGTTTATTTATTTATTTATTCAGAGTACCTGCAGCGCCCGAAGGCATTATTGCAGGGGGGGAATACAGAGGGTAACATGTGCTTACATATAAAGGATAACTATGAAAACAAGATTAACAGAAAAACAGAAAAGATGTAGCTATGAGTGTAACAGTATGTTTCTGAACGATGTTTCAGTGCAACAGTCAACAATCTCCTGTGGAAGCTGATTCCACTGGGAGATTGTGCGTGGAAAAAGCGAGTGTTGGTAGACGTTTGTTCTGGAAAAATATTCTCTTCTTTTTAGTGAGTGGTCAGTTCGGTGCGATAAGAAATGGGGAGGTAAAATGTAAGATTCTTTATCTATTTTAACCATGCCGTGAAAAATTTTGAAAAGCATTTCTAATCTAATGTTTTTTCTACGTGTACTTAGTAATTCCCACCCGAACCAATCCTTTAGTGCAGTAACACTTAAAGTGAAGTCATTGTTGTTGCCACTGACAAAACGGGCTGAGCGGTTTTGTACCAGCTCGAGCATATTACATAGGGTTTTACTTTGTGGGTCCCAGGCCGCGCAGGCATACTCTAATATAGGCAATGAGAATTGTTTGAGAATTTCAAAAGCGTTGTTTCAGCCCACAGTGCAGATTACGCTTGAATTGCCGTGCTATACGATAAAACTTAGGGGCCTGTTTTAATGATCGAGAAGTTTGGAGGTGCTACAAATGCTTTAGAATTTATATCATGGCTGCATGGACACACATGTGCAACATAAAGTGCAATAAAGTGAGGACGCTTTAGCTTCTCCTTCAAGAGAAGGGCGCGACAGTGTAATCGGGCCCCATGCACATTGCCTTCTCAACTGCTTGCCTGGCTTCGGTACTCGGTGGAATGCCTCAACCGTGCTGCAAGCAAAGCAATGTGTGTGCGTGTAGCGTTGGCCATTTCAAACTATCCTAGAATGCCTACTGCAAGTACAGTTACGCAGTGCGCCATAACTCTTCCTTTTGTGAATGGTAATTTTTCAAACAATCAACATTGCACACTTTCTGTCTCTTGACTTTGTGCCCCCAATTTTTGGTTTGGCTCGATCACTTGTGCAGCCCTTATTTTGCAATATCGTCAGCTGGATAATGCCATAAAAATAACCGGTGTGCAAGCAAACACAGTGCCACATACATATTCAAACCTAATATTGCATTTTGTTTAGTTTTAGCGCTCAACACATAAAATGAAATAGCAGTACATCAATATAAGTAAAAAAAAAAAAGGAACAAAAAAAAATAATAAAAAAAAGCTAGGTGTGACAGAACAGGATTTGAACTTTCGACAACACAGTCGTGGTCTCGCGCTCTAACCTGCTACGCCAGCCTGCTAGGCCATGCGCGCACCTAACGCAACGTTGCTTAATTTAACAGATAAAAGTGCTTACGCGCTATCGGCGAGTGAGTGCATAAGGGTGTGCGATAATTGCAATCGTTCTTAGTATTGCGGGCATATATTTTGTGACCGTATCTACGCCGCACGCTTTTCGCGTATCTTTTCACTATCGACAGCCGGTCGCTCGCGGATGTAAACACGGATTTTTTATGCTTACAAACAAGCTTGAGCAGTTGAAGCCTGTTCCCCGGCCACCGCACGGAATCGGAGTGATACGCCGTTAACCCCTTCGTGTACCTGTGTTCCACTAAGTAGCTGTCTCGCTCGATCACAAATTGAGCGCGGGACGCGACGCTAATGCGCACGGCAGTGCCGCGCGTAGCGGCGGCATCAGCTGATCACGCCGGCCGGCTTGCTTCGCTTCCGTGCAACGAAATATCATGCCTTGAAAGATCACATACTGCACCTACGCAAAAATGTTACTGCTTTGTAGTCATCCTCTGATTCATTGAGAACGTAGATACAACTACTGTAGAGTTTTGCATCGGCGGCAAGCATCGAACGTAAAACCGCACTAACTACGTCCGTCGTAGAAGCAGTAGAAGACTGTCGTCTGCTAGACAACAACAAAACAAAAAAAAAAGGAAAAGAAAATTTGCTGAAAAAGTATTTGGTTTGCATTGTATAAATTGTTCTTCCAGATAATTCACTATTTTTATTTTTAAATTATTTTGCCAAATAGCATGCATTCTTTCTGAATTTATTACGGTTACAGGGTTTTTTTTTTTTCGTTTTTCCGCAAACAAAAATTTAAGCCAAATCCATCCACAGCCAAATCCAGATGTTGTTTGCCTTTGTTTCCGTGCGTCTCTCGTGTGTCTCGCTACGTCCACAAGAAGACTGAAGGTAAAAGTATTAAATTTACGCAATGAAGCGCCGTTCCTCGTTCGTGCGATGTGCAAAGATTGCGTGCTATTCCCGCGGTTCTTGGAGTGCCGATCAAGTGCGAGTCATTCAAGGAATCAGCGGAATGTGCGGTCGCTCGAAGGACTCCGAGGTGGCGGTTGGCGCCCGTGGTCACTTACTACATGGCACTGTGAAAGAAACTGAAGGTAAGTGGGACACGTTATCATGTAAAGTATGCCACTCCGCGCAAGTCTGTATTACCGCACTCGGACGAGGCGTCGTGAATAGGCAGCCTTACGCGCCTTTGCGAGTGACGGACATTGTGCTGTTACCGATTCGCTTTGTCTACGCTGATACGAGCGGAGCCATGGCGCATCGGCACGGCCTTACTGGAGCGAGTTCGCAACAACTGCGGGAACATGCATGTGTGTGATGATCGATTTTTTCTTATGTGCATTGTAGTAAGCAGAACGCAAACGGCGCTTGCTTCGTTGTTAATAAAACAGTCTGCAGCGCCATTTCTTGCAGGGCAGCATTTTGCTCGTGTTCGTGGGCGATATAATATGTTACTTGGCTCGATTCACCTAGCCAACCACCTAAGTGGGTATTATAAGCATACATTCACGGTGGAGTGTTATCATGCCCTTGAACAGTGGTTTGAGCTAGTTAAACATTATAATGTGTTTGCCTTGTGTAGGGAGATGTGTTCATGCAATCTGTGTATGTGCCTGCACGTCGCCTTTGCTTGTCAGTAATTTGTACCAGCCAGCATTCACGTTGGACGTCTGGCTGTTATGAAAACTTGCACGCACAATGTGAGATTTTGTCTGCCAGAGCTACTTTTTATGCATTAATGTACTGCCAGCATTTAGTAGAATATGTTACGCTGCTGTGTGGCAGTGGTGTGATTATCATGTTGCTGTGTGGTTGCTGATGCAAGCATTTATAGTTACGATGCATTAACATTTCTGATCTGACTAGCTCATCAGGTGTGTGAGTGTTTCAGCACAAACAAGACGAGGAAAGAAGGAAGATGTGTAATGACAGGACCAGTGCACAGCTACGCATCACCCTTCTGTCCGACTCTTGTTTGCACTAGAACACCTTTGTTTGTTTATTGGGACAGCCTTTTCTGTAGTGCTTTTCTTGCCCAATTTATGCTACAGCACAGTTGTCAGCAATTCGAGAGGGAACCCTGAAATTAGCTTTTAAAGGTCCTAGAGACTAAATGCATAGTAATGCGCAGCACAAAGTAAGAATGAGAGACATCAGTAAGAGCTATGCGGGACAAGTGCAGACTGTCATCTGAAAAATTTATTGCAGAAAACGTTGCCGCAATAACATTAGCCGCACACGTCATGCAAATGAGGGTACAGTTAAAAAAAACAAGCTTTGTTGATTTCGTAACTTGTATTTTTCTAACTGAACCCTCACTTGCACGAGTTGTGTGGCCTAATGTTATTTAGGCAAGGTTTTGCACAATAAATTGTTCAGTTGACAGTCCGTGCTCGTCCCACATTGTTCTTACTGATGTCTTTTGTTCTTACTTTGCAGTGCTCATTACTGTACATCCACAGAAACTAGCCCAGCTTGCCACTGTTTTGGACAAAATGCAGTTCGCAAGTGCAGTAGTGTTCATAAAACTAAATGCTCAAGCGAAAGGGTATGTTTTGCTATTCAGTAAGTCACATTCATATCGGTACATTACAAGTAATCATTGATTAAACATTAATTCGTGTTCTTTCCCATATTGCTCACAACTGTAAATATCAAAATAGATGGTGCGTATAAAAAACATGGGCTTTAGCAAAGCAAACTCCGCGCTGTTTCATTGAACAGCTGACAAAAGGCCACTGCATGCTTACTTGCCACTCATTTGGATGTGTTTGAAATACATTTCCATTCATCACCGCACTGCCAATAACACTTCACATTGGGGCGACATTAACCGTGGATTGAGTGATTTTTAAGAAAAATGTCAAGGTGCTAATAGAGAGCTTGCATGAACGACGGTGGTGGCCATTTGCTGTTAAACCAGTCGAGCCGGCGATGGGGAAAGTGCACGGTGCAGCATCTCTCGCGTGAATGGTGTTGGCGCGATGGCACACTGTGGTAGAGTTGCTGTATGATCCCCTTGTCCCGTAGGGAGCATATACCGTAACTCTGCTGCTGTGCGGTCGTGGGCTGTAGCAGTTCCACCGAAAGTAAGGCAAAAAAGTTGCAATTGAAGAAAGGTCGTTGCTGCATCTACAAGATGCCGATGGTGTGCCTCAATGAGCGCGACAAGACAAAGGAGATATTGGAGCAGTGCTGGGGTTGGGTATGGCTTGCGCATAGACAACTGCAAGAGGCATCACGTCTGTCCTTGCCACGTCGGTTCTGGTAGGCAAACCTGTGCTTTGCTTTCAGAGTTTCTTTGTTTTGGTAGTTCTGTTTACTACACTCACACACGAAACGTATCGGCTTCTTCAGTGACTTAGGAAAGATTTTCTGAGAGCGCATTTGGTAGCTTCATGGAAACACACACGTACAGTACATACTGGTGTCACCTCCGGGATGATATAAAGGTTGCAATCTGGAACAGCTGTACTGAGTGAGGAGTACAAGGTCAGCAAATATGTACAGTCAACTCCACAAAAGATATAAAAAACGTCATATACTTGATGTCTTCAATTTTCCTGATAATTGTGTATATCGTGCCCGTATGGCCAAATAACGTGAAATCACAATTTGTTTTCAAATAAAGAAATTTTGAACGAACAATAAATGTACAAACATCACCAGGTGACGACTGTGTGTGTTTTTGAAGTGTCTGCGTTCGTAAATTCGTGATCATGGTAACAGCCACACACGCTAAATATTAAAATATCTTTCTTCGACCCGTGTAAAATTCTCGAATTCTGAGCAATTTACCTATTTTTAAAAATTCTCGACAAACACTGGTTTTTGGAAACTCAGTCGATTTCGGCATGCCATTGCTGCTTCTGCGAACATCTTAGCTTCGGCATACCATTGCTGGTTCTGTGAACGTCTTAGCAGCTTGTTCATATTTACAGCACGAATAGGCCTTTATGTGAATAATAAGGTTCAGCATTTGTATTAGTCTAATAATTTTCAGTTTCATCGCTCGAAACATAAAAAAAAAACTATCAATGCCACTGTATGTTTAAAAAAAAACATCTCATCCTTGGTAAAAATTATTCTGATTAGACTGCAGAATGATATTCTCGAAAAACATGTTGCATGATATTTATCAGAACAAAATTACAAATTTTCAAACGTGCTTTCAGAGCGTTGTCGCTACTGCGTAAAGGACATATCTTGTAACAAGAAAATACAATTACATGCTTTTTCTCTTCTGTGATGTTTGCGAAATAACAATGGTAAGGCATGTTCTACAAGTGGAAGATGGTTCTGTAAATAAGTAACCATTTGAATTAAATGTATTTCAGTAGTTCCCAACTTCGCTTCTGTTTTCGATGTCCCTCAGTTCATCGGCAGCCCCTCCAGTCGTACCCTCCTTTTCTTTCATCTGCTTGGTTGGGACGGAACTTTATATGTGGTATGCCGATGAATGTATTCTCTCAATGCAGCTCTTATTATGTCATGCTATGCCAGAATTGATAGGTTGGTATAAAAGACAAGGCCTTTTCAGGAAATAACGGAGTTTGAAAATGCGCTGTTTTTCGAAAATTTTTAGAAATAGTTAAGCTGCTCAAAATTCGAGAATATCTTACCAGCTATTTCTCCTTTTACTTCTATTTGTGCAAAGAAGAAAGATATTTGTAATATTTAGCTTGCATGGTTGTTAGCGTGGTCGCGAATTTACAAAAAGACAAACTGTAGTCACCTGGCGATGCTTGTGAATGGTTCATTAAAATAATTTTTTATTTGAAAACAAATTGTGATTTCGTGCTATTCAATCATATCGGCATGCTATACAAAATTATCAGCAAAATCTGAGGTATATGAAGTTTTTTTTATCTTTCGTGTAATGACTGTATGCAGCAAAGCTCTTCTGGAAGGACTGTTAGCGATACAAAGAAAAAAAGACATCTGTGCTGACCAGTTTGCGCTTCATGCAGCCAACTGCATCATGTACGTGGACTTGTAGACACACATAGACGCCTCGGTCATTAGCGAATTGTTGGCTTTTGGACGAGTTTTGCCATGCAGCAGTAGTGAAGTCAAATACGGCTCAAGGCCACAACAGTGTCAGAAGTGGCTTGGTACACGAGCCTAACAGTAAAGTAGTGGCCTATAGTGTCCTGGTCTTGGCATAAGCAAGCTTGTAAGGATGCTCTAACTCCCGGTAGATAATAATTTTATCATTGTTTTAATTCTACCATTCAGTGACCCACTTGCAGAAACAGTGAAGGCCACGTTAAAAAGAGACCTTGCATGTGGAGGCACGACATCCCCATGAAGTCGCAGCAGAACCCGATATGTTTCGCGAGTAAGTGGACAAAACAGAGTAACTCCGAAACCAAGCATGGTTTCCCGACCTGAAAGGAAGCGGTTAGGACAGACGTGATGCTTGTTGGGGTTGCCCATGCGTGAGAGCCATCCACGCCAGCACTGCTCTGATAGCTCCTTCATCTTGTTGCGCCCGTTGAGGCGCACCTTTGACATCTTGAAGGTGCTGCAACCATTTTTCTTCGACTGTAACTTCTTTGCCTTACTTTGCGTGCAACTACTACAGACCACAACTACACAGAGCACCATCGTGTCAGCACCATTCAAGCAAAAGCTCCTGCTGCACGTGCTTCCCCAATCGCCGGCTCATCTGGCCATGACAGCTACATGGCCGTCTACCCTGTCGCTGTCGTTCGTGCAAGCTTCCTATAGAATGGTTCTGTGTTTTGTATGTATATCTGTAACTCAAAAACATCCGGGTAAACTATATTCGTCTCACAAATTGGTTGCAGCACTGTGGAGGCTTCAGGGCTGTTCAGCCAATATGAATGGCGGAAATCCCTAGCGTGGATATTCATCCACGCCGCATCAGCTGCTTGGTGTTTTCATGGCATCTCTACAGATGTGTTGGGTGAGTAAAGCAAGTGGGTTGCAGTGCAGGGAAAAGAAAAGATGGCAGCACCTCTTGAAGCGCGTGCCTTCCACCTCGAATTTAGCAAGTTCTCATTGTTCACTGTGTGGCCTGTAATTTTTAAAGTGGCACTTCTGTTTGCTTTATGTTTGCATCCTGATGCTTTGACAGCAATGTATTTTAGCAAGTGTTGCTAAACAAATAACCGATTTCAATAATGACAAAACACCCTTGATGCTTTGTCCTCAGCATAAGCTGGCACATAGCTATAGCTCATTTCACCGTTTACTTAAAGGCCAACTCCGGAGGTTTTTCGAGGTCTATGGATCTCAATGAAATTCGCTGGGTACGTTCCTTTGCACATTTCCGTCATTTCTGCCAAATTTCAAGCTTGAGACATGCGCTGATTGTTTGTAAATGAATTTTAAAGATTGTCTGCAAACGCCCACCCGGCTTCCCACAATTATTGGCAACATTGCGTGTGTGACGTGTTGGTTTGCCGGTCGACGGAAGTGACGCAGCCGATGGGTTCGCTAACTTTGGCCGCTACAGCGTATATTGTGTTGGTCACAAACTGACGGTGTTTGGCCGGCGCTTCGCTGGTTTGGTGTGCGATTTTCTGTTCTCTGTGGAGGAGCGTGCGATATTCCGCGCCGGCGGGACCAGCATGCCTTGCACGACTTCCGGTTCGTAAAAAACTACTACGTCATACTTGGACAGTACACTCGGTTGGGTTTCGGTTTCGGTATTGCGCCTTTTTGCTTATTAAAAATTATTTTCGAATTTGCTGAGCATTTCAGCTATCGGGCGCATGACAAGAGTGTCTCAGGAACATAAAAGCACCATTATCCTGACACGGTCAAAAAATCGCCGGAGTTGGCCTTTAAGCAGAAGTTCAGATCGAAGCAGGTGGTCACGTCTGCATGGGCTGTGCCATGTTACCTGTGGCCACATATAGAATAAAGACATGACATACATTCGAAATGGGATTACCATATCACATATCACTGTGCCATATCATGTGCCAAACAAATGCAAATGTCTCAAGCTTGCCACTGTAAAGGGATCGTAAACCACCATGAGGTCGAAATTTAGTCACGGTGGTGCAGCTGTGGACGAGTCTACAACTAACACATAGCCGTGAGAATTTTTCTATACGCTGCCGTAATAGTAGTGTTACACACGTTTGATGATACAAAACAGGCCCTCGCTGGTTTCGCTCTTTTGTTCGCTATGCTCTATTCGTTGGCTTGTCTCTTCTGGCCGAGTGCTCCTCCTCACCGTGCGAGGAAGAGCGGCCAGCACACAAACAGGTATTGTGAATGACAAGCAGATGTAAACGTTGACTTAAGGTGAGCACTGAGGGGCTGAACACTGCTGAAAGGCTCGGAGAGTAGAAAAGATTGTTTCTAGGAACTTGTGGGGCACCCGTGGCTCATAGTGCTGCCACACTTGGCATTGTTGACCATGGCACTATTCTGAACTCGATGCACGCATTCACTTGCAATGTTGAAAAATTATTGTAGGTGGTTTAGAGGCCCTTTATTGCAATTACTGTAAGAATTAAGTTTTGCTGTGCAAGCAGAATCTGTTCACAATAAATCAGTCATAACGACATGTGAAATTAGAAAAGTTTCACAGAAAACTCAGAAGGCTGAGCGATTGTCCCTTGCATGAGAGGAGATTTCCTGCTTATGAGACATCATCTAGTGGTCACGACATTATAAGCAGTGTAAGATAGTCCGGTAGAGTGCTTTCTTCCATGTTATAATCAGAGGGGTTTTTAAACAAACTGTTGTCACTTTGCCCTGTATTGCTGAAAATTGCTGAAAATAGGTGTAACGTAGGAATCACTTTATACCTCTTGCTTTTAGGTGAATAGTGTACCTGCCTAGTCGATGTAAGTTGATTTGGATAAATTTATAAATGCTCTAAAAACTTTGTTGACTATTCAGCTGGTGTATGTTTAAAATATATCATGGTAGACGTGAACACACTCAGTGACGTGCTTGATTAATGCATAATGGGACAAAAATAATAGTACTTAATATTACAGGCTGCATAAACTTACATGTCTTTGATTTCAAAAGCATGGTAAAAGTGTGTGTACAAGTTTTTGGTTTCACTCCAAGTAAACATTCTTGCTGTACTTACTATGTGGGAACAAACAGCTTTTGCTCTTTTAAAGTCGTTGCATTACTCAATGGTCAAAAGAAGTATCAACAGCATATCCTTTCTCAGCCCATTCATCACTCTGCAACACTCAGTTCCCTTCATCTTAACTGTGTGTGACTCGGTCCCTTTTTAATAAGTTGTTTTGCTTGTGTGTTTGTGTACGTGTGTGTAGGTGGAAGGTTTGTGTACGTGTGTGTAGGTGGAAGGGAGGGCACACCACATGTCGCCTCATGCGACTTATATTTTCTCTTGTTTGTTACAAAAGATACCTCATAATCGAAGCGGCTAACAGAATGCACCAGTGTGACCAGTGTCAGAGTTGGCTCTTTCTTGTAGCGCATGCAAGTAAGATATGTTTTGAAGAATCAGTCTTTCTGCCACTTGCCTGAGGAATGGCTACAGAAAGTGGTGCTGGATGCACTTCGTTAGCTTCGAATTTAGCAATCTTGAATTCCATTTTCATACAACATTATATGGGCTAGACATCACAGGCTTTAATGGCATGAAGAACATGCAGCGAGCAAGGCTATAAAATGAAAATTGCATAAGGATGAGGCGAAAACAGGGCACTCTTGACGAGGACAGACAGAGGGAGCACAGGGTACAGGCGCTGTTCCCTCTGTCGGTCAAGTGCGCACTGTTTTCACCTCATTATGATCAACCAACTAGCTCGAGATGTGTTGTTCTAGTGCACAAGGATGTTTAACAGAAAGCTAGGATCAGTTTAGGAATATTTGGCTCAAGCTCTGCGTGTGTCGTCCAGCATATGGTGCCCTGTTTCACAGTTCATATAGACCAGATTGTGTTAAGCAGGACACCCGTTTAACATATTAACATGGCTGAAAGCATAAATCAATTAAAGTGACCGACAATAAATTTTTATGGTAGCTGTTTTCTTTAGTGCAATGGAAAGCTTGCTGTTCAGAGTGTCTTACCATGATTGAATCAAGGGAACTTTTAGGGCTCGTTTCTTTTTGTTTGTTTGACATGAACTTAATGAAAACATGGAATGGTAACACAGAAAGTGCCGTGAAACATGTTAAGAATTTTTTGGATCTCCGGCTGCTATGAAGTTGTGTCACACAACACAGGGTGCAAACAGCGGGAGGGGAGCATGACAGCATTACATGTTTGTGCGCTGCAGTTTGCTGCGCATGCATGTTGCATGCATGGGCAGCAGCTCAATATGTCCCACAGTTTGCTACGACAGCAGCGCTGCTCTTTGGTGTCAACTCCTCCTGCTCGTAAGCAGCACAGAATACAGTGGGGATGGGTAATAGTATAGTTATATACTGTAATTTTGAGCAGTAATTATGGTGCACATAAAAGCATCAGACTATGTACAGTACACATAAGGACTGCATAGTGCAGCATCGGATCTCTTCTACTACGCTGCGTGACAGACTGATTTTTAGGACCTTTAAACGCACGGATGCACTGCAGTTCACGGTCTTTTTATTTCCACCTAGATCTACTCACACATTCTGGCCAGTTGTCGGTCACTTTAATGAGCAAATCTTTATCAAGATTGTGAACTGAGCAAGTTGGTTGGTGCTGATGATGAATTTCGTGCACTGCTCTTGAGTAGGACAACAGACAGTGTCTTGTGTGCTTCAACGGACGTCGTCTTGTGACCTTTTTCCATCCGTTGTCCTACATGTGAGCGCTGCATGAAACTTATCAGGAAATCTTTGCATATTTTTTCAGTATATTTGCACCATCAGTGTCAGTGTAAGCCATTCTATTAAAGAAGCTGCCCAGACATCCAGCTAATGTTGTTTCTCTGTGCAACTGGAGTTGTGGTTATTCTGGATGACCTTTTTTTTTTTTATAGAGTACATAATAAACTTGCAACTTCAAAGTCAAGTTCAGCTTCAGATGGATTGTAAATAAAGTTTGCCTTAAGTTTAGGAAGGGATGCCTCAATGTGCCACGAGAAAATGTGTGTTTGCTTCCGATGCGGAAATTGGGATATTGTAATTTACAATTCTAATAGACCTCATCTACGACATTTCGCAGGTTGACCTTAAGTGGAAAACCAGAAGCGGCAGTAGGCTCCAGAAAAGACCAGAGACCCCCCAAGCTCCCTGTGGCACAGAGGAAGGCACTGGGGGGGGCATTGAAAACCAGCGCCGGGAGTGCATTACCAGTGCACTATGCTGCTGTTTCATCACGGAGGAAGAAGGCGACCACGCCCAGAGGAACTTCACGCTCTCCAGTGTGAGTGCTTCAGTAGTTATGTTTTTGTCCTGCCACAAGTGAAGAAATAATGCGTCAAATTCAGCCGGGGTGGCTAGAAGGAATAGGGGTGCAAGCGTGGACATTTCTTTAGCCAGGTAGTGTCAACTTTTGCACTGGTCCTGTTAGTGGCCCCAAGTGGTTTTCAGAAGTTGCAAAATCGTTGTGGCTACCGCCGCAGATTACTGTAGCTTCATCACCTCGGTAAATGCACAGATGCATCAGGGAATATTAGCTGTGTTAGTTTTTTCTAGAGCTGAGTGCTGCCAAAATTTTGCATTATGCTTGAGTTTTGTTCCAACGTGAGAGTCTCAAGAAGCTCGCCATAGATTAAATGCTGCAGTTTTACTTACGGGAGGCCGTACGTGTGGGCTTGGGCTTGTTATCATAAGCACCTCAGGTTGGGTGAGTATTACCATTTTAAACATGTACAGCAAAAAATTAGGGTGGACGGTGGTTTTGCAGTCGTCATGTTTCTCGCACTATTCTGTGACACTGTTGTGCACTGCAGTGGCAGTCTGGTTCATGTGCATGGCACAAGATAGTTACACAATTTCATGGCATTTCAGTGCCGTATTGTGGTATAACAGGCCAGGAAGCCACAGAGCAATGATTTTTGATGGACACAGTTTCTTTATCTGATATGCACAATAGATCGTTGAAACTTCTGCATGTATTGGTCTTTGTAAGCTCACGTCAGTAAAGGCAGAGACTGGCCAAAAAATATAGAACTAATCAATTTTTTTACCATAGCAATCTAAAATGTCTTGTTTCACAGAATGTCCTTCGCTGCATTTTATGGTCTTGAATCTCAGGCTACAATATTCATTTTTGTAGTTTTTCTTATGCTGGTTAAGGTTAACCAGATATTGCGCATATTATGCTTACATTACGAGTGCAGTACTAATTCTATTAACCAAATTTTTTTTGTTCTTCTCTTGTAACGCACACTCTAAACTTCCTGTCCTGCGATGGCAGCTAGGTTGCGAGATGTCCGTTGCTTTGCTTTACTTTGAGCCTTTTTCCCACAAGTCCAGTTTTCAAATTGCAGTCTCTCATTGTACTCGAGCAGGGCCTTGTTCCATGTAGTTTCTCTTACAGTAACATTAGATGAGCTGTACAGTAAAACACCGCTGATATGTTTTTGAAGGGATCGTGAGAAATAAACATGACAGCTAGGAAATGAAAGAGCTAAAAAGCTGTAAAAGTGAAAAAATATTGAGTGGCGCAGAATTTTCTTCAATGCATGCGCTTAAAAACAATGTGCAAAATTGTCTTGTGCTCATGCCCAAGCAACACGAAAACTTTTTCGAGCACCTGCAGTGTCATATCCTTGGAATAAATTTAGTAGCATCCCGGCCAATCAAATGTTTCATGAAAGTGGAAGTACCCCCGAAAGCAATTGAAGAAAATTACCCCTGGTTCATGAACTCCTAAGCTTCTTCACTGGTACATGCATTGGCGCGCACTCAGCCATGATCTCGTTGATGGATAAAACTGTATAGCTAAAAGTGACATATCATCCGCAGAAATCTAATCAACGTATGCGATTCTTTTGCCACCAACAGTTGTAGTAGGCATCAAAGAACTAAGCACACGCCACATTGCCTGCTCAAGGAATCCGACAGCAACCACTACCATGAACTGAGAAATAACGATGATGAGACCACGCCAATGCAACAGCGGAAACAAACGTCAGCCATCTTTTCATTACGATCTCAAAAGCTATGCTTTTGTTCACAGCAACCAAAAGTTTGTTATGCGTGTCATTTGCACCGCTCATGCGGCTAAACAGTCAAGCCAGGCCAAGTGGCGTGAAAAGTCAACATTACCGCTCACTTCTGTGGTCGCTCGACTGGCTCGACCACCTTTTACATTATTAATAGTGTAGTTATTTTAAACATCGGTATTTAAAATGTGATGAGTACACTGTATGTACTACGGCTTAAGTGGCAGTAAACAACCCGGAGGTCCAAAAATTGTTATCAAGAGAAATATGTGCACTTTTGCTATGTGAACATGCTACTGCAAGAATTTTGCGAATACGTGCTATAATAAGGAAGTTACAGGGGTTAGAACATCCGTTTCAGCTGGTTTCAAATATTCGCGCGGCCTCTCCACCCTTCTCCGCCGTAGGGGAGGGGGGAGGCGTAGCCCGTCATCATGACCCCGCCCACTTCGGCAACATGACACGACATCAGTGATTCATCATCGGCGCGCAGCCAACGACTGAGCAGGTCCTCCCCCCACATGAGCACGTGTCATAGCGGCGCGGAGAAACAGCGCGATGAGAAGAGCACCGTTCCCCTAGTGGTAAAGTACCGAGACGCCTCTTTATCTCGGAGGCTTTCGACCGCTTCTCCCGGTAGTCTCGGGCTCTACAAAACGGCAGAGGGCAGCACAGAAAAATGAAAATGCGTACTGCGTGCCCGAAACTGCATCACCGCAGGGGCCAAGGCGCCGTTTCGTAGGGCAAAGGACCAATCGACGAGCTCACTGCTGCGTCAAGTCGCCGATCGGTGACTTTGCGTCACTGCGCGTACAAGGAGGATTGGTCAGGCGTAGGAAAGAAGCACGGGAATTGTTTTTCGAAATGGAGGGTCCTGCGCGGCGCGCAGCGCTGTAATATTCGGAAAACGTGATCGCCGCGGTCTACTGTACGAATTGGCGAGCTTGTTTGGGGGGTGTAAAAAAGTCGGAGCCTGTTGACTGGCCCTTTAATACTTATACAGATAGGACATGCACCTAACTCACTTGTTGGCACTTCATTTCAGTTACTCTGCTCACATACCTTGCTCCCCTATTTCTGTTTGGGTGGGCTATAGTAG
>JALIZH010001500.1:0-45720 GCA_030522465.1 Rhipicephalus appendiculatus | reverse complement strand
TGTGAAATGAGCCTCTATTTATGTGCTTCGCGCATATATCTCAAAAAGTTATGTCGATAGAATGCGCAAAAGCGAAGGAGCGTTGACCCGCCGAGGCATAACAAAAGCTATCATATTGGCGATGATGCCGGGAGGGGCTGCCGTCAAAGATAAAGCGTTGCCCTGACTGCAAATAAAAGTTTAAGTGCACCAAAGGCATCGTTCACCGGAATGGCTTTGTCAAAGGTGCGCTTCCGTGCAGGAGATTTGGAAAACACAGGTATTTTATTAGGAGTATTGCATTAGGGACGCGTTGTCATTCTTTCCAGCTGCTTTGAACGTGCCTCGAAAGTAAAAAAAAAAAAAAACAGCATGCATAAAGGACGAGATAGATCCCATTCACTCACTCTAGATGAAGAGTCGGCAAAAATATATACAGTATATACCTATAGAGAGGGAGACAGCGAGTAAACATGCGCGAAAATAAGCTTTAGGTTTTTCTCGTCCAATCTGTTTTTTTTTCTTTTTTTCTCATGTTGCTTTTGTCAACTTTTAGATCACTGCGTATTGGAGTAATTCTAGCGATCGACTCGAGAGAGTGAGATCTGGGCAAACGAAAACACGAGTCTCGAAGCAATCAACGTCCCGGCGAAAAAGAAGCAGCTTTACGCTTGGTTCTATTTTTAATATACTCTGCGTCTCATGACTTCTGTTTGCGCGCCCCATTTCCCGTCTGATTCCGCCGCTTATCGCCGAAAAGACGCAAGGAAAGGATTGCGCTCGCGCTGCGTATTCCTGGCATCATTTAAAATTTATTTCGAGTCTCCCGCATTTCTTTTTTCGGCTTCAGTATGCATCGTGCTTCTTGCAACAAGCAGCAGCGTTCCGGATCCGGCTCCCACGTTATTGAGATGTTTACGCAGTCGGGAGAACGCCATCCGTTTCCCCGTCTGTTCCCGATTCGATCGGCGCTCTGACGTTTATTGCATACCCTTTTTATGTTTGTTCTAACATTCTATATTCGGGCTAGCGACTGCTGATTTATGCTGTAGGATAAAAATAGCAAAACCTCTTTGACGCCGCTATAGCCGTATAAATTAATCAGGGCATAGCACTGCTCGCTTCACCGTGATTTTATTCATTGTTGGGTAGCGCGCAAACGGACAAAACACGAAGGAAGAAGACAAGACGAGCGCTGGTCTAACAACTGAAATATTTTATTTGAAAAATTCAGTTATATACATAAAACATAAACCATACACGTCCTTACGAGTTATGAATGAACAGAATCGCTTCTCCTGATAGCGACACCGACGGCTCACTTTTACAATTGCTTTTACACTTTGCCGTGTGGTGTGCCTATGCGGTCTCACGTGTACGTTGAACTTGACGATGCGCGATGATGGAAGTTTGTGCCAACGAAGGCATGCATCCGCATTCGCAGCACTCTCTGGCGAGATGACAAGATATACCACCCTTTAAGGAATTGGCATGTTTACGTATCATCATGCTGTCACATGTTACAGTCTGTCCGACCTAGACACTGCCGCAACTGCAAGATATTCTGTACAATCCCCCGTAAAACAAGCGGTATACTTAATAACGTGCTTGACAGAGCAAGCGTTATGATATGCCCTTGCACCATTTCTTGCACGTCTGTCACCGTTGCCACATCGATCACTTATGCCACATCGAGAGTGTGATCGCGTCATCGACCTAATCACTTACGAGAAAGCCCGTAAGCGTCTTTGCGCTTCTTTGTTCCTCGACGTCAAAGGGGCCTATGACAACGTTACTCACGAAGCCGTGCTAGCCGCTCTGGAAGACGTCGGAGTGGATGGTCGAATGTTTAAATGGATACGTAGCTGCGTCTGTATGCGATCTTTTTTTTTTGTGAGCACGGAAGACGGGCACACCCCCTACATTAGTTATCGTGGCGTTCCCCAGGGCGGTGTGTTGTGCCATGTGTTATTCAATATTACGATGATTGCTCTGCATACACACCTGCCAAACACTGTTTGTCTGTAAACATACGCAGATGATATCTGCGTCTCGACATCTGCGCTAACTCGCCCGCAGTTGCGAGCGAGATTCCAGAAAGCTGCCACTCAAACTGCTCTGTACCTCCATGATCGAAATTTCTACCGGAAAGTGTGCTCTTCTGGCATTTCCGCGAACACCCATGACTAACTATACAGTGTATGAATGAATGGTCAAAGTATACCATATTGTCGATCCCACAACTTTCTGGGCGTCATAATAGACAGAGACATATCATGAAGTCCTCACGTCTCGCACCTGAAAAAGCGGTTGACAGGCAGTTTTCACCTCTGCAATTTGTTCGCTGTAAAACTAGGGAAATGTCGCCCAGTGCTATGTTACAACTGTACAGGGGGGCTTTTCCTCGGTTTCCTGCACTACAGTTCGCCTGCATTAACGAACGCAAGCGAGACAAGTCGACGCGTGCTGCGAAGTGTCACTGCCCTCCGGATTTGTTTAGGCCTGCTTCATAATGCCTCAGCAGTAGCGACAGTAGCAATCGCTAAAGACCACCTCGTAAGGACCTAGTATATTAAGGTTGAAGCGCTGAGGGCACACATAAGAAATGTTGCCCGGACCCCACACCATCACCTAGGCTCTCTACAACGGACACGCACCTCCTTTTGCCCAACAGCAACCGCACGTGGCGAATCTCTACCAACTGGCTTCGCGCCTGCGGTGAGACCTTCGATTCCTCCATGGTGCCTCAAACAGCCAATCATTAACAATAACAGGCGTCCAGAAAAGCAAGATCTGTCAGCACCATTTCTTAAACAGCTCGCTATTCTTTTATTGTACGAGAGGTACCAATAATCTACTCCCGTTTACACCGACGGCTCCGTCCTACCGAGCAGCGCAACAACGGCGGTCGTGATTTCAACGATCACCACAACTATCAAATTCAGGACGGCTCACTAAACAACATCGACGGCAGCTGAGCTTACAGCGCTCCGCGCCGCGCTGCGTTTCATTAATGACCAAATGAGAAAAAGCTGGACAATTTTCGGCGACTCCAAGGCGGCCCTGTAGTCTCTACTATCGACTTCACGCCGCGGTCCGCACGGACAGTTGGTATTTTAGACTGCAGATATGTTACACCACCTAACCGAGAAAGGACACCACATTACATTTCAATGGATACCAAGTCATTGTGAGATTGTCGGTAATAAATGGGTCGATCAAGCTGCCTGTTCAGCCGATACAGAGCACGGCGACCTGTCAATATACCTCTTTCTAGGACAGACGCTTCTTAGAAGCTCCACATGCTCGCTCGTCAATGCACCACGTAAAATTAGAATGCGCCACATCTCATGCATGCACGATTACACTCCCTTGATCCCACGTTTAGCCTACGACTTCAACCAAGACTTCGCCGAGGTGACGCTACTGTTCTGTGTAGATTATGGATGGGCGTCGTGTTTACCCATGCGTATGGTTCCCGTAAAGGGATTGCCGACACTGCTGCCTGTGAACACTGCGGTGACCAAGAAACAATTTGACATCTTCTGTGCGACTGTCTGGAGTAAAGCACACAGTGAAAATCCTTGTCATGATTTCAACAAGTTAGACGACCAGCATCTATCAGAAGGAATACTACTACGCCATCATCCAGACCTAACGCCGCAGAAGGCTTTACGAACGCTACTATAGCAACGACCTCGAAGCAACCTATAAACGACTGGCATCACCTAGCTAAGGCCTAGGAACAACGTAGAAGCAACCAGATTAGTCTTCAGAATCGTCCAGTTTTGCTGTTTCAAGCACTGCCTGGCTTAATGCAAGCGTCGGTTTTTTTTTTTTTTTTTTTTTTTTTTTTTTTTTTTTTTTAGGGGCGGAGCTCCTTAGCCTGTCGGTCGTGCGTCCCTTGTATGTAGTAGCCACCTGCTGATGACGATGACGATCGCGATGCCATACAACACATGGGGATGACGCTGCCATAAGGGCAGCGTCATCATAGTGGGGACATGGAATGTACCCACTATGTAGTAGCCACCTGCTGATGACGATGACGATGACGATCGCGATGCCATACAACACATGGGGATGACGCTGCCATAAGGGCAGCGTCATGATAGTGGGGACATGGAATGTACCCACTATGTAGTAGCCACCTGCTGATGACGATGACGATGACGATGCCATACAACACATGGGGATGACGCTGCCATAAGGGCAGCGTCATCATAGTGGGCACATGGAATGTACCCACTATGCGTCATAACGTTGACGCTGATGACGATGACGATCGTGATGCCATACAACACGTGGCATCGCGTAGAGGAACCCGTAGAGGAACCGCTCGCCCTTCATTTCACGGACCACAAGGCCGTCGTAATGAAGGGATCCCGCAAGCCGTCCTTCAACGAAAATAAAAGTTAATTTCGTCGTCATATGATTGACCGAGCCATTCATTTCCTTTAGGACAGCTTCGCCCAATCATCATCATTCACTTCGTGAATATGCTACCATTTTTTTTTCCATATATCAAAACGCAGCTACAGCAGCCCAAAGTTTATTCCGCGACGAACAGATCGCTAAAAAATAAGGACTCCCGGACGAATATAATATATGTATTCTGCGCGTGTAATTAAACAAGGTCATTTGGGTGTTGTCGGCCTTACCGTGAGCACGCGTTTGAACAATACTTGTATCCAGACCATTTTCGCTCAAGGTCGTTTCATTTGGATTTGATAAATAACAAACAGCATAGCTTTAGATGCTGCATAATACAACGGGCCCAATGAATATAACAGGGTTTGTTACGAGATATATGCGTAGTCTTCTGTTAAATGGGTATAAACCAATTACTTAATTTCACGTCACCTTGTTGCGAGTATTCCAGGTATGGTCTGATAAGTGGCCAGCTTGTTCCCCTTTTTTGGTTTTATAATCATTTGCGCAAGTTTATCGCAAAATGCTTGTTATCACCTCCGAACTTTCAAGATAATATGCTCATTTGCTCTGCGACTCTGGTTGCAGTACAACTAAACACCCGTTCCCCAGAGAAGGCTGGGATGAAACTTTCATAAATAAGCATTTTGAGAACCTAGACGCAAACAGAACTCTATTCATTCTCTCTCTCTCTCTCTCGTATGACATAAACATTTGTTGGATATTACTCTCTAGAAAAAAAAAAAAGAGTATGCGTCCGAGGAGTCCTGACACGCCACGTATATATGACTCTCTTTAAAGAAAGACGTCAACTCTCCTTCAAGTCTTACGCCTTTCCGAAGAGAGTATAATGATCGCCAAAGAGAGTT
This sequence comes from Rhipicephalus appendiculatus, assembly GCA_030522465.1. Lineage (NCBI taxonomy): Eukaryota > Metazoa > Arthropoda > Arachnida > Ixodida > Ixodidae > Rhipicephalus > Rhipicephalus appendiculatus. The sequence continues at coordinate 40,441 of JALIZH010001500.1, read as the reverse complement.
GACGTGTCTCTTTAAAGAGAGTCATATACGTGGCTAGTCAAGTTTTGCAGAAAAACAGTCAAAGGACTCCTTTTTTTTTTTCTTAGAGTGTAGTTGTACTGACATCCCTGCATTGCAGCGAGGTAGGCGATCAGCACATTTCGGCGTTCATCATCGTTCACCTTTCTGGCGCGTTTAAATATTTCTTCATCTTCAACCGAAAGCTTCCGTCATGACTGCGCAGAGCTTCCAAACATAACAGTGGCAAAACACGGAGAAGCTTTTGTTCTCTCATGAATATTAGCCGCGTCTCCACATTGCTCATAAAATATTCTATCACGCTAGGATGCTTAATGTTGTATTCGCTTCCGCAACTGCTACGTGACGACCGACAACAAGGTGCCTTGTTGTGCTGTCGCGCAACAGAGAGTGCCTCTATGGCACAGGATGAAAAACGTGGCGCAAGAAAATAAAATGATGTAATATAGAAAGAACGTGGATATACAGCTCCCTTATACCTTATTTTGATCGCTGTATCTTTGCGGCTTTTTTTTTTTGCAAAGCTTCTCCAATAGGTGAATAGAAAAACAAACACGCTATCGCAAAGGATTGTGGGTTATGTCATTTTCTAGAACGACTTCCGGTCCTCCATGCTCATATACGCGTTGCTTGTGTCATTGCTTTCTCTGTTCTTTCTCTACGCTCAAAGATCCTCTACTGCTACATATATTCTATTTCGGAGTGCTGTGCAACACTGCAGCAAATATTATCGAATTGTTTCTTGAGCATTTTTCGTCTCGTAATGACGACTACAATATGATCATCGTGTAGGTATTACGACGCCTAATTTAATTCGTGTGAATACACAATGTTTAGAACTCGGAGCATTGCATAAATATGTTGGTATTACGCACCTTTCTTTATTCACAGACAAAAACAAAAGCCACAGTACCGCCGCCAGGGCGAAGCACTGTAGAATGAACAAACTGGAATAATATACCACGTAAGGCTAGATGATAACTCATTTGGCATCCGACCCGGCGTAACTCCACAAAGCGCCGGCGCAAAGAAACGACCTTCGTGCCGTCTATCGCTTTCACGCCGCAAGCTGCGCGGTGAGAACGCAGCGCGTTCAAGGATATCAGCAGTGTGCTGATCGCTTTTATGAAAAGGTGCGCGCGACAGCCCCCAGCCTATCAAACTGCGCAGTTCCTGCCGGAGCCACGGAGCTTCTCTCCGTGAGCCCTCATTGGCCTTTTCGCACCACGGCAGACGGCCGGTGCGTTTTCTCTCCCCTTGCGCCGTGATCATTGGCTGCCCTCGCAGGCTTCCACTCGCACATGGGACGTACTATAGAGTTTCCTAACAATACACTAGAGGGAAATTTGGCGCTGTTGTCTATGGGAGCTGCAATCCATGGCGCTTCAGCCAGCATGAGAATGATGGGTATTACACGGATTCGTCTGAGCTTCGTTCTTCCGGCTCCGTTTGACTCCCTGTGGCTTCTAGCAGCTTCGTCGCAAGACGAAGTTCAGCAAGTGTTTAGCAGTTCCACATCGCCACCTTAACCTTTTTAGGCTCACCATTTCAAATCGGCTCACCAAGTTCACAACGATCCATTCTTTTATCCGAAGCAAACGCTAGAACACCACAAAAACAAAGCCACAAGTGCGTTCGAAGCCGCAAGCACGAAGATTAGGCAAATCTGTCTACTAACCATCATTGTTATGAAGGCTGAATGATCTCCGCACCAAAGTTCTCTCTAGTATATATTGTAGCAAACTCTGTGGAACATACGACGCGTGGGACGATGATATTGCCCTAGGTCTTCATAGGGTAGACCACGATTACGTTGACAGCGGTGGCGAAAATGTGCCTTGAGTGTGTATAATTTTTATCGTAACAAGAAATATTTGTGGTGATTCTAATGACGGGAGAAGACTATTTTTTATGAATTCGAAAAAGTCTTGAGCGCCGCGCACTCAGCGCATATCGTTTATGTACGTTCCATGAGAAAGCACGTAAAATTCATGCTTAAATGTCTCCGATAAAGGAGAAACACCTCTTTGAGTCACTCCTGCATCCGACGACAAGTCGTAATTTGACGGTAGTTTCTTTCCGCTGCTTTTTCCCGGTCAAGCAACGAACTATGCAATGCATGTAATATTGAATGAATGGGATCGAACCAGCAACGGAGCAGTAATAGTTCTGTTATCGCTAACTGTCAGCACCTCTTCATATGTGCGAGCAATTGTTAGGCGGCCATCCTTAGCTTCAGTATGACTGCGCAACAAAAAGTCACGGACAAGAGACAAGAAGGCACACCCAGCGCAAATTTTCTACAAAATTTATTGTGCCACATAATCTGTTTATATACGGACGTAGTATACATAGCGCATGCGCGTGCATAGAGGAGGAAGAAGACTAGGTGTGTCTTCGTCTCTCTTGTCCGTGTCTTTTTTGTTGCGCAGTCGTACTGAATTTATGAATTACAAACTTGCCCAAAATTCCACTCTCATTAAGTTCACATCCTTGGCTGTTTAGAGTGTTAGGACGCCGAACAGGAAAGTTACCCCCGCACCTCCACTACGTATGACGACTCGAATGTGACGACGTTTATTAGGCCGCGAACTCGGGAGCGAACAAGCGCCACGGATCCGATGATGAAGCGCGCACCCAAAAGCGATGATGATTCGCAGCCAAACAGATGATGATGATTGATGGCTGCTCAAATGAGGATGAAGTGCATAATAGATGCCTACAATACTCTCTGTTATTCTCGCCGTTTGCCCTCTCTTAGTAGATGCGTCAGCCTATATGCACATATAGTCGTGTGAAGAAAGGGAATATTATACTATTCCCTTTCTCAACCCTTCCGCCACCTTGCGGGATTCCGCAGAACTCATTTCAATATACTCGTGTGCTTCATTCCGTGGAATGCGAATCACCATGTTCCCTTTGCATCGCCAGGTAGCCCGTCGTAATCGCGTCACAGCAATGTAGTGCAACCATTTTGTTCGCATGTTCTGTGAAACGGAGCCCGCACACGGGCTGCGGCTAACCTCGCCAGCAACAGGTCGCGTAGCGCCGTGTCTGGGGAAAAGAAAGAGAGAGAGAGATGTCCAGCATTGTGTCTTGTACACTCACCCCTGGGTCACGTGCTTCCATTGTCTTAGTCCTTGCGGCGTTTCCCCACTCAAAACTACTGCATGTTCAGTTTATTAACGCGAGAGCGTTAAAGAGCTCGTTTCGCAGAAATGCCGGCGTTGGCAGCGGCGTCGTTGGTTGTGAGCGAAAAATCATCATCCTGTCCGTGACCGAAAAATCGAGAAAAAAATAAATAATAAAAATTTTCGGTTCCGAGTTAGGATCGCACCCGAAAAATCGAGAAAAATGCAAATAAAATAAATAATAAAAATATTCGGGTCCGAGTGAGGATCGCACCCAGGCCGTCTGCGCGGCAAGCAGGTGTTCTTCCGCACAGCCACGCGTGTGCTTGGAAATACATTAATAATAACTTCCTCTGCTTGGAAACGCAGTGAAAATAACTCTTGTTTCACAAACACATGCGTCCTGTATACATACGTAGTAATATTGCGTGGTACAAGCGTACATTGCCATCGGGCGTCACAGCATGTGAATATCATAACGAATTCGCAATTTAAAGCCGGCCACCCATTACAAAGGTACACACGCTACTGCGCGTATTCCCATAAGACCACGTAGTGGGTGCATAGTAAGTATGCACTAAGTGATTGAAGCATGTACTAGGGACAGGATATCGCTATCGCGTTCAACTATTAAAGGCGAAACTTAAGGGTCCCCCCAACTTTTCATGAATGCGCTACGTCCACCACAGCTCCATGGAGAAGCATTCAATGTAAATAGTGTGCGTAGCAGGCTACATCATGTCGTGTTGTGCTGTGTGTCTCCACTTGGGCGTACTTTATTAACGTCGAAAAACAGGTAAGTGGGGAGGAAAATAGGGGCAGCCCGCACTAGTGGTGCGAAGACTGAAGTACCAGCGAAGCTAGCTTGTACTATAGTGGTGCAAGGCTTAAAGCAACGGCGGAGTGAGTGCTCGGACTCCCGAGGAAGAAGCTGTCCCTACCAAGCCCGTGTCCCTTCCTAGCTAAAACGACATGAGTTAGGCGGGAGCATGTTGCGTGACTATAGTGTTACGTGATTTTGGCGTCTACATGTCACGTAACTGGTGTCACGTCATTTTACGTCACGTGACTAGTGTTACGTGATTTTACCGGGAACGCGTAACGTGATTAGTGGCACCTGATTTTGCGCGCGTGACTAGTGTTACGTGATTTTGGCAGGAACATGTCACTTGACTAGTGTTACGTGGTTTTGGCGGTAACATGTCGGGTAACTAGTGTTACGTGATTTTAGTGGGAACATGTCACTTGACTAGTGTTACGCGATTTTACGTGACGCTCCCCTTCCATTTCTTTGTCTTCTTACTCTACCTCTATTTCCCGTTCCTCGTTATTTCTATCTCTTTATCTCTCCTTGTTTGTTTCTCAATATTTATCTTTTTATCTAATTCCTTTCTTCCTTTCTATGTCTGTCTTTCTCTTTCTTTCTCTTTCTTTCTTTCTATGCCTTTTCCGTCTCTCTCTCTCTGTGTGTACACGTTCTGTCGGCCATCCGAGTTATTGTATCCGACGCAGGAGAAGCCGCAGCGAGAGAGCGCAAGCAATCAGTATAGCTCCGCTATATTTGCACTCGCTAAACGTCTGCCTGATACCTGCAGCAACAGTTGAATTTGCAATGCTGATCAATATTACCTTTTCTTGTCAGTGCGCTAAGTATACAAATGACTCTATTTGAACAGCGATACATGCATATTTGCACAGGAATATCTGTACTGATGCTGTACGGTGCTAAATGACCCAAAGAAAATTTAGATAGGCGGAAAATTGATCGTGTTCGGGGCGAGCGTGCATGGCAGATACCGCGCTACTAGACACGCACAATGAAAAGGGAGCAGACAATTCGAGCCGTTGAAAATTGACGAACGTACGAAGAATCATGTATTTCTTTCCGGCCACTCGGCCGAAACCTTTTGCAGCAGTATCGCTGACACGTCCTGAGACTTAACTTTCTGAAATAGAGCCTCCATAATTTCGCACGACAGGTGTTCGGGACCTATAAAAAACGCATATAGGCTTATCAAATACGAGGTGACGTCCGCATTCACAAGGGAGCACTGGAAGGTGCGAATGCATATATCCATTCAGTAGACTATGCGGTACTATGTTGAGCTATCACTCAAGCATTGTCCGCCATGAGTTGAGTTATATACGAAAAAAATACACAGAAAGGATAGGATGCAACAAATGTTGGGTTTTATGCTCGAAATTCCGTTCTCTTCTATTCCCACATCTCTTGTGATAAAGTGAGATGAGATCGCAAGACACGTTTTCGACGTATGTCACATGCAATTGCGGAGCCTTTCCATATAAGAAAGGTCCCAGAGTGTCGACAGGAAATCATCCTCAAGGTTACAAGAAGTTCAACGTTGCCTTACTAGATCGCGCGAGAGAACAGTTACTACACCGAGGATCTTGCGATATAACCGTTTGTATATTTGCATTTTTACAACTACTGTTGGCACCTTCCTTATTTTTCGACTCTATTCCCCTACATTTCGTTCTTTTTTTTAATTCTAAATGGCGTTTGACGTCCAAAAGCTTCGCATTTTTAGATGTCTGCTGACGTGTAGCCGCAATGTGGCAGCAGACACTAAGATGAATACTAAGAATAATGGAAACGGTTCATTTGGGTACACTTTCTGCACTCTAGCTGTCCTTCTTTATTTAGGCAACGTGACGTACACTTTAAATTTACACAGTAAACATAGCAATATACGTCGCTTAATGTAGCCATTCACGTTCACTATAGCAAGTTTTCAAGGTGCTTGACGTCGTTGTTATGGCGTGCGGAGAACGGGATAGCACGGAGGCAAATACACGAGAACGTAGGTCCTTTTATTGCGACAGCAGTTATATGGACAACACTCTAGGCGCTTTTTTTCCGTGGCCGTCGCGACTATGTTTCTCATAAAGTCTACGTCGATAAGATTGCCTGCCCCGCGCACCGCATGTTCTATGCGTAAGTGAGAGCGTGCGAATGACGCCAAAGGTCGGTGCTCAAACAGAGGGGAAAAGGACCGGCAGTCTCTTTTAGAGCGAAAGGAGCTTGGAGATAGGAGCCGGAGGTGGGAGCTGTATGGCTTCGGCAGTAAGTGAGCCCACTGACCGACCGAGCGTGGTCGCCCGCGGTCGCGCGCACCGTATCTCGTATCGTTAGAGGCGATCAGCAGATCACTCATATTTTGGTAAGTGGTGTACTCTCATCGCGAAGTCTGCGTTGGAGCCATAGACTACACGAAGGGCCCTTCGCTTGCTGCAGTAGTCGCGTTTCCTAAAGAAGTGAGCTGCTGGCCTTATATAGTGTAACATATGTAGTTGCTATCGCTTGCATTGTTTATTTCTGTTTTCTTGGTATTATTCATTCCTACTTGAGCCCCATGGGTAAAATTTTCAGAATTTAACGCTTACCGTGTTCCCACTCTCCTTTGATATTCAGAGAAAAGGGACAAAGAGCGTAAGTAGAATACGCGCACTAAACTCCCGAAAATAGCGCTAGACACGTTGTTTTCTTTGCAGACACGTACTCACTTTGTGATTCGATACTCTCCTTGAGTATTTAAATCTCTTCCTAAAATCATTTCGTGATTGAATTACGTTACTTACGCGCAGATGCATTGTATAGTGCTTAAAAAAGACGACGCAGTGGTCGTGGCTAAAAATAGGCTCTTAAACGGAACGCGAACGTTCAATACAGCAGTAACGTCGAGCGACGATTCCTGACTCTCGGGAAAACAGATCTGGCGGGACAGCAATCCGCCTGATAACATTGGAACCGTCGTACCCAGTAGTTGATTTAACGTTATTATGGTCAAGGAAATGAATTTCAACTTTATTATAACTAGCAAAACACTATTGTTTGTTTAAGATGGATTGGTGAGTTAACTGTTGGGTAAAAATAAGTGACGGCAGCTCACGTTGAAGTTCAAGTGAAAAAAAAAAAGACGAGCTGGGGGAACACAGCGAGCGTTTGTCTTTGTGTTTTATTCTTGTGCCTCGAGCTGAAATGCCAACCCCAACCTGCCTTCTCGCGTAGTTCGCATATCGCACGTGTACAAATATTCAGATAAAAATTAGTTCTTTCTTCAAGAAGGAGCTCAAGTAGCAAAAATGTTGTTGATAATGCAAGGAATGAAGATACGAAGGCATTGCCATTTACAGCCCATGCAAGCAATATTTACGGGAATTGTGGCACAAAGTAGCGATAGTTACACGTGACGGAGGAGAACAAAATACAGCGTCCCCTTCTTAGATGAATAGGGGGAGGGGGGGCGGGGGGGGGGCGTCCGCTTCCCTGTTCCCCCCCGTGCGCACGCCTACGCTTCCCTCCACCCTGGCTCTGTCTTGTATCGCGCTCCTAATGTACTACTACGAATATTTGTAGCTGAGTTTCAGCTCCGCAATACAGGTCATCATTCCTGTCTCTGCAGGTGGGCCGTGGAGCTCGCGGCCACTACCACTGCGTGGCGGCCAACAGCCTCGGCCAGTCACGCAGCGAGCCTCTCTTCCTGCGCGTCCAGTTCGCTCCCGTGTGCCACGAGTCCCAAAAACTGATCTATGGAGCAGCCAGACACGAACCGTTGCAGGTAAGCTGCAGACGCAGTTCTCTCGCAGATCGCAGGCCTCAACGAGGCTTTGCAATGGCCACAGTATATACTGCATTGGAGAGGAAATCCTATTGTGTACGCCGTCCCAATCACGTTCTAATGAGAGATTAGTAGTATTATCGCTACCACTGCTATTAACACTGTTACTGCTACTGATACCGCTGCCACTCCCACTACGACTGCTACCGCTGTTGCTGCTGCTACTACTACCAAGAAGTGGTAGCTTGAGTCACTGAAATAGTCGTTCAGGGCTATCCTAATTTGTCTTATATACCCCCTATCTCGTTGCAAGAAAGTTCAAGCATTAGGAAATATGCCTAGGACGTACTTTTCATAACAACATCATATATAAAAAGGTACTTTGGCACAGGGTTGAACAAAATCTATTCTCGAAATGACGCAGGTACTGTTCAGTAAGCCTCGCTCAAAAATGCCCTCCTGTTGGATTTATTATTTTCGTCTTGCGTATTACGTGTTTACCACGAATTGAATTCAATTGAAAGCAACTTTATTTGGTCCTGTGAAAAGGCATCATTTTGTGGCCGACGTGGAAGGACGAATTAGACGGAGGACCGGGCTGTTAGCCAGTTCTCAAACCGGCTGGCGACCCTGTCTACTTGGACAAAACATATGACTTGTAAAGTGACTTTTGGGAGGCACGTATGCTTGATGCGACGTTACATCTTTCAAAGAAGATTGACGAAAGCAAGATAAATGCACACACAGTAACTGTACTCACTTTGTACTTTGAACAGATATCGGCAGTGCTTCAGCGGCTGTGCATGCTCAGAGTGGTTGGCACCACTTTCAATGAGAGCGCATTCGTGGCAGAACACATGTGGTGGGAAAAAATTGTAAGCCCAGTTATTTCTAAAAAAATACAACAACAAAAATAACTCTTTGAAAGACTGCTTCCGTCGTTTTCTTTAAAGGCCAAGCAAAAATTGTTCTGAATAGTAGAATGCTTTCAATTTGCTAAATGGCAAATGGTCTTAATCAGTGGCAATTCCATTTAAGCGGTTTATGTTTATTGACACTCTGCTGCATAGGTGACATGCGACGTGGACGCGGATCCTCCAGAAGTTACCTTCCACTGGCATCTGAATCATTCTATGGAGACCGCCATACCACACAGCATGCAGGTAACTACTACCAGCATGTCAACTGCTATTCTTCTCGCTTAAAGTCGCCTTGGTGTCGTATTAAAAGTGGATGATATCGATAGAGTCGAGCGAAAAGAAAAGGTGGGGGGGAGGTGGCTGATTGAAATCTAGCCCGCCAGGTAACTTATTTTGGCCTACGAATTATTTCCTGCAGTCTCTTTTTTTCATTTATATCCGATGTACTTATTTGCGCAGCGATGAATACATTCGCCTTCTGAGCGTGGGGCCCCGATTAAATTGCATCACTGCCAGAGAAATTTGTTTTGTTTTATTCATTTCTTTCTGCGAGTTTCTGTGGCATACTCGAAGAATTTATACCAACGAGTCAAATAGAGCTTCGATCTACCACTTGGAATCACTGTGACGTTAATTTCGGGAGCACATCCTGTGGGCCGTTTGTCTTCTGAGAAACTGCATATCACAGCCGTATTTTTCAATGAAAAGGAACGCGCACTGGTTCTGGGCCGAGGATGTAAGGTGAAAAACACGAATCTAGGCATCTCGCGAGAATACTCGGAAGCCCTGTGTGAGCAGCGACCATAGGCGTGTGCACGGGCGTAGGGGAGGGGGGGGGGGGGGCACCCTCCTTGTTACCTAAGAGGGTGGGGCGCAAAGTCTGCCCCATACAGACTTAATAGGGAGGGGGGGGGGGGTGCGACGAACCTTCGCCTCCCCGCCACCAGTCCCTCTGAAGCACCTTACGCACGCCTTATGGCAGCGACAGAAGCCTCTCCAGTTCTCGCGAGCTGTGAATACGGCGATAGAATGCGTCTTGTTTTAAACAAGCTCATTTTGAACCATGACGTTTGCGTGTGTAAGGCCAATGACGGTGAAGCTAATCTTGTTTCCCGAATCAGAGATAAATGTACTTTTTTTTTTCGTTTTCCTTAAGCTTAGGCTCACCCTGATAGCTTGCCGATAGCAGTGCATTGTATAGCACCGATAAATCTGCCGCTTCTTAGCGCTAGAAATTCTGCCATTAGCGGCACCGCTGATGGTACTGCACTGTCATCACTTAGCGATTCATGTTAGCCTTCTTTAGCCTGCCCTACCCAGGTTTGGCTTAATGGCACTATTCGGGATAGCATTTTATAGAGTGCATTGTTAGTTTTTTACAGACAATCGCGGGTCTCAAGGTACTACCGCTTGTAGAATTTCACGTAGCGCTCTGCACGTTAGGGGTACAGTCGTAAGCTTGTGTTATAATCGTAGTACGTGGTATTGTAATGAGTGTCCTGTTTTTAAGCTTGCTTATCGAGTATGAAAGGTATTTTTTCTATTCTGTTCGTAACTGCTCGCTTATAGCGGCTTCATTTCGAGCTACCGTTTTTGCAAGATATACGATGGCTTTTAATTTCTCTATACTTCGAAGTTATTAAAATATAAAGTGTACAGAAGTAAGTGGGGCGATTTTTCCGTCCTTTCTAAAAGCGTAGAAATACGAAGTAGCCAATCAGTCGATACACATAAGTGTTCATGATGTGTGTGCGTTCATGGTGTCGGCAAAAAGGGCAACTCACTGGTTAATACCACAGGTACGGGTACCGCTGGTGCGCTATTGTACTAGTAAACCGTGTCGTGAGAGTCCTTTACGGAATGTTTAGGTCAGGCCAACCGCTTGTATTAGCGAAAACCGCCCCGAAAACAAACTGGGTCAACGCGGCTCAGCGGTTGCAAAATGCCCTCTGCGTTGACGCTTCTGAAGACAGCTCCGTTGCGATGGCCATTGGCGTTGTAAGTTGTCAAACCTAATCACTATACATGCTGCAGGGTTGTCAAGCGCCATCTTGAATGCGCACTCGTGCTTCGCTGATGATTTATTTATCCAAAATAGTGAATTGTTGGGCTAGTTGGTTCGACAGTTGGCATATGAGAGCGAAGGCTTGGAAGGAAAGAAAGACCACTAAGTGGTCTTTCTTTCCAAGCCTTCGCTCTCATATGCCAAATTTATTTATTGTCAATCGATGCACGGCATTCGCTCTAGTGAGTTTACTTCGCACAGCGGCCACGCCACAGTGTTGCCTCTGAGCCGTGCTTTCTACTATGGCTGCAGAAACAGCGTCTATTACTCTCTTGAACCACTCCCCCCCTGCCCCCCACCTCTCGGAAACATCCCGTATGTGCTTCTCTTGCTGCCTATGTTAAAGTGCCGATGTGTTCGTCAAGCTGCTTACGCAGAAACACCTCAATAATTCGGTTACAGGGTGCCACGCGTTCGGTGGCCACCTTCATCGCTCGCTCGGAGGCCGACTACGGGGCTCTTAGCTGCGAGGCACGCAACTCCGTGGGACCGCAGCGAAGACCCTGCCTGTTCAGCGTCGTGCCGGCCGGACCCCCCCGAGCCTCCGGGTCTATGCGCACTCGCAAACCAGACCGAAGAGGCGTTTCAGGTCGGTGCTCTGACGGACTGCGGGGTGTGCGAAAATATCGAATTTTCAACTTCGAAGCGAAATTGAATAATGAAAGGAAAGTGCAGGTCGAATAGTTTTCAAATGTTTTCGATGCGAATAATACAAGTTCTGACTATCGCAAATATCTTGTTTTTAACGAATACGCATGAGAAATTAAGATTGTTGCATAGCAAATAATAATCAGGAACTTTACGTACTGCACAACACTGATGCTTGAGAGTACCACATATGATGTTATTTGATGTTGTCATTAAGTAAGGATAGTTGCTTAGTATATTCAGGAAGCAGCGATACCGTTGTGCATGCCATCGCACCTCCAGACAAAGAAAACTATCACTCACTAGAAACCCTAGGGCTGATGTGTTTATCTTGTCGTCATAGTTTAATTCTCCAAGCATGCTTTCTCAATTGGGATACAATGGTCTAATCAATGGCAACTAATCGCAAAAATACAATGGCAAAAATACAATGGCAACTAATCGGCATGACGTTCATTGCAGGTGTTTGTTTTTAGGATAACCCAGAATAATGCCGAATTGCCTTATTTTAGACACTTCTTAATGTTGCGATGAATCTCCTTTTGGTTAGGTGGTTTTCTTCGTGTGATTTCGGCACTGTCGCGACAACGTGCGATAACGACAACATGCTCACTGCCATGCTCTAGCCACTACACACAATTTCTTGCATACTTGCAAAAACGCAATACAGGAAATGGGGTGGTGGTGGATGGGCAAGTGAAATTAATTTGTCTATTCAAGAGAAAGGCGTTTCGGCTGCAAGCATGAAGAAGACAAGTCCACTTGTCGAAACGTCTGCTCCAGCACCCGCCCCTGTTTACGAATTTGTCATAGTTTGTCTATTCGTGCATCGAATTCGGGAAAATTTAGGACAGATGTACAATTATTTTGCTGATTCCATGAATTCTTATAAATTTTTGTAGTGTTGGGATATTTCGAATAGGAAAAGTGCTTTGCGAATCAAATCGGATACCGAACAACTCGAATCGAATATTCGAAGTTTTCAATAGTCGAACAACTCAGATCTCTATATATAGATTGATCTGAAAGCTTAATTTAACGACGACAGTTTTGGGACACATTTGCTTATTTGGTTGCTCGGGGTAATTTATTGCAATGCATGAACATGCATGAAAAACCCGTATGCATGAAAACTCAATGCATCAAAAACCCGTCTAAATATTGCAATTATAATTTCATTGACATACTGTGGAGAAGCTGCTGAAGCCATAGTTCTTTAATCACGCCGCAACAATACTTTAGCTTGCTCAAGATACCTTCTATGGTATTATGGCTGAGCACGTCTTAAGAAATAGTTATTGGAGAAATAATGTTCAGTTATTGTAGTGTAAGTATCGAGTGTCTGTGTATTAGCTGCTATGAGCATGATGAGTGATTGAAGTGTCTGTTAAGTGCGGAGCACTTTAGAGGCCGGGCTGTCGTACGCTGTCGTTGCTGTAGTATGCTGTCGTGCGCTGTCCTCTTCGCTTGGCGTAACGCTCCATTTGTAGCATATTGAGCGCGCGCGCTGGTGCCAAGAAGACTTGTTCCTCTTGTTCTTCGAGCGCCTTGATGATGTTCACTTATCATCATCAGCAAAAAAGAACAACTAGTGCGCATGGCGTAACGCAGGCAAGACTACGTATAAAAATAAAAAAAAAGGAAGGAATGGCAAAATAGAAAGAGAGAGAAAGGGAAAAAATAGGAAGAAAAATAGAAAGAGTAAGAAATAGAAAGAAATAGATAAAGAGAAAGGAAGAAATCAATAGAAGTAAAGAGAGAAAAAAACGGAAAATGTTAAACAAAGATAGGAGGAAGAAAAGAGAAAACCGAAGAGAAACAAAAAAGCTGCCCAGCTCCGCACTTCCTTAAGGCTTGGCACCCCTAGTGCAACCCTGACTTATTTTTTTGATATTTTTAATACGCGAAATAGCAGACAATGGCACCAATAAATGCTTACGCAAACGTCTACTTTCACAGCGGCCAACGGCGTACACATACCAGCTGTGGTTTCTCCAGCCGGCCTGCCCTAATTAAGTATGTCCGTGGAACACACAACTCCACTACTTTTCATATTCTAACAAGACAGACTCATAACCTTCAGTTAGTAGCCGCATCAACGCAAATAAAGTTGACGTCTTTCTGTACAGCCCAGTGCAGATGCTGTACCGCACCCAAAATGTGGGTATTATACAGGGGCCCTGCAACACTTTTTCAGCATGGTCAGAAAACGCTGCGGACCGGTATTCGAGGCTCCTCAGAATACGCTAGCCAAACATTATAACGCAGAATGCGGCCTGGAATTTACAGTTAATTGTCGAAGTGAGGAAGAAATCGTTCCCTCTTCTTTCTACAAATGATGCCATATACCCAAATTCACGGCCATTGGGTATAGCATCATGAGCTGCGTGGTTAGCGCGGCCGCCACGGGAGGCCACCACGTGCCCGTCCGCTGACTCTCTATAACACTGAAAGTAAACCGCGAATGTGAAGAAAAAAAAAGCGAGAGTGATCAAGGTCGTGACACGCGCGGGGCGTAACTTCTTTCCCCCGTGCCATCCCTCCCTGCTTAGCGTCCAAAGCGTTGATCGGGACGAGAGAACAGAAAGCAATTAAAGCGCGCGACATATCTCTGTTACTCCGCTCGTACGACGTATTCAAAAAAAAATTGCGGTGGTTGATTTGTGAGGCGAGAAACTGCTTCAATAAAGCCATTCGATGGTTACTTGGAAAAATGTTGCAGGGCCACTTTAAGGGTGTACTGCCACGATTTTGAGACTTTGTGTGAAATGAAAATTTTTCGTTTCTTTGGTATGCAGTCTTGATGCTCTCCGCACGCCTGAGTCAGACAAGACGTATAAAATATTTTAGATGCGAAGCAGCTTAGAGCGGAGTTCAATGCCGGTGGTGGTGTGCGTCCTGACCACCCTTACTGCGCATGCGCCTACTCTCTCTCCCACTCTCCTCCTTTACGCAGGCGTTCGGTCGCCTTCTCTCTTCTCCTGCCCCCGCGCTGCAGCCTGTGAACCCACTCCCTCCTCTCCCTCTCCCATTTCATATAAGCGCGTGCGCTCGGTCGAGGATGTCTCGCTTGAATCGTGCGGTCGCTCCGTCGGTTCCCGGTCGCTGCAGTTGTCTCGAAAGCCTCGCTACCCTCGCCGCAGACTCGCGTTGTCTCTCTGTAGCGGAAGCAGTAGCTCGACGCCGACGCTTGGCTTCGATGGCCGAGTGAACGCAAACGGAAACTTGGTGTGCACCCCCCAATGCTGCTTCGCATCCCCTCGTGGTTCCCTTTAGTGGGAGATGGTGTAATTTTACTTTGATTTTAAAGTTTTCGTCGCTGAGATTCAGCAAGCCAGCCTTACGGCAATAAATATTATCCCGACGAGTCAGCACAGTTTCACAGAGTTTGCGAACTCTGCTTCCTGATGGAGCCTAAATAACAGAAATCGCTGTCGGGGTCGCTGGAGATAATGCACACATCGTTGTTTACGTGTACCACGAGCAGATGGCAGATCTTCCGCTAGTACGTCGCAGATTGTTGTTTCCCCGTGACGTCACACTACCATGACACGTCATGGAGAAGCCGCCCCCTTGATATCGAAACCGAAAGTCTCTTTTTAAGATAGCGATAATAAAAATATATGCGATGCATTCCCAGGCACCACAGCACTTTTTTTATGGTTCTCAAAACCCGTGTTCTTATTTAGAGCAACAATCCCGAAATATTTGAAATTCGCGTCAGTACTCCTTTAAGGGCAGCATCAGTTCACTTACCGCCGAGTACGCGTGCCGCTAACGTATACTAAGGGATGAAAGGTATTTATCTCCAAAGGGGGATATGTTGCGCGCGAAAGGGCTTGTCGGCGCGGTTTGTAAGACCGGCCATTACATCGTCGATACAAGCATGTAACTCAAACCTCCACCGCGAGGAGGTGCTACCTCGATTGCTGTAAGTTGCAGCGTAAAGTCCGTAATGATTTAATAAACTACTTTGCTCGGCGTGTTGATTCATTCTGGAATAGATTTGAGCGCAGAAGGACGAGACACTAAAATAGAAGACGACTACACATTCTATTCCGTAATTTTTCTAGTGAAAGTGAATGGTAAAACTGGAGCAATATTTTGGTGACAGGTGCGCCAACAAAACATTTTATAAAGGATCAACTACTGCCTTACCCCCGTAATGAGTGCTAATAGAACAAGAACTGTTGCTACTATAGTACTTCTGCTATTACGTCTACTACAACTACTACTGGCTCGACTGCGACCGTTACACCGCTAGTACTATACTACTCCTGCCACTTAATTATTACCACCAGTACTCGACTACCACTGTTCACCATCACTGCTTCTATTATGACCTTTAAATTATTACTACGACCATTATACTGTGTTTTTACTATTAACCTCTTATACTCAGGGGCGTAGGCAGAAATTTTTTTCGGGGGGGGGGGGGGGGCAAGCAAATGGTCATTTTGCGCTATGTGTACCATGGCTAAAAAAATTTCGGGGGGGGGGGCACGGGTCCGGTGTGCCACCCCCTGGCTACGCCACTGCTTATACAACTACATTGTTGCGCGCTTGTGGTTATACTCTGTTGTTGCTCATCGTCTTTCACATTCTTCATTATCGCACGTATAGACACGATTGCTTTTATTGAGAGGTGCTTGTTGAGGTTCCATTCGTACATTTGAGTGAAGCTATACTTTTCCAAGGCATAACCTGCTCGTGCGCTTCAATCATCTTAACTGGAATGACTGTGGTGGTGGTATTCTACGTGAATTAAAGAAACTACAACCGTTGGGCAAATAAAGTTTATTCAACTGAGCTCAACTCAACCAAAAGAAACGCCGCTGGGGGCCCTATACCTACCGCGTTTTTTGTTTCTTTTTCAAATTCCTTTCACGCAGACGGCTTTGTGTCAAAGAACAAACGCAGCGCCCGTCAATACGATGATGCGCCGGTGCCTTGCCAGCCAAACACCCCCGGTTATGCGATATTCATTTCGCGCTCTTTTCTTCTCTTCTTTTTTTCAGGTCCGCTGTATTGAGGGCCATCATGGCGGCCTTCCTCAACATTTCGTCCTCGAGATCCACGACAGCGGTGGCCGCTTCCGTGGAAACGTGACCTCACCCGTGCCATATTTCGAGGCGAGTCTCAGGCCGGGCTACCACTCACTCGAAACACCGCGAGCGCCTCGTTGTTCCTTGCGCATTATATATATAGGTCACAGAAAGCAAAACAGGCGTCGCTACGGAGCCCTCTATTTTGTAGGCATTCGATATATGACTCCTCTCTTGCCTTGAAGATGAACATTTGTTGTAGTGTTATGGAAGGACAAAGAAGACCGGAACGGCAGTTCCCGCGAAAATATGAGTCCAAGTAAAACAACTCCTTCCGATCTTGCCTTGTTTGTTTAGCGGTCGAAATGTGTCGGGAACGTGCGGAGTAGTCCAGGGAGCTTCTTTTGTATTTTGACCTTGCTGCCCGCTAAAGTCAACAATACGTTCGGGGCGACAGCTTTCTCGCGCGAGTTTCTACACTCTAAAAAAAGAAAAAGAGTCCTGACTTTCCCAAGTATATAAAAACAGAGTCAGTTTGCTGCTTTTAGTGAGTTCTGACTTGCCGAGCTGATAACTCTCTCTAAAGATATATGTTGACTCTTTTTTTTTTTTTGGGGGGGGGGGGGGGGGGATCAATATACTATCTTTGGAGGGTCCTGGTGGGCGTCAATCTCCAAGGAAGATTTGTCCATCCCACTAGGATTGTTTGCAGATGACTGTGTTATATATAGCAAGATCACATCCCGGAGAGACCAGTTAAACCTGAACAATAATTTACAGAAAAAATTGTAAATTGTAGTAATGGATTAATGAATGGCATATATCTATAAAACTCGTAAAATCAGTTTGCATGAGTATCAAGAAAAAGTCAAGTCCGCACGAACTAAAACGAGTAATAGAATATAAATACTTAAGGCTAATATTTACTCCAGACTTGAGGTGGAACACTCATATAGACGTCCCCTGTAGAAAGGCAAATAAAACTCTGTGGCGTTTGAGGCGAAGACTGCATGGCGCAACACCCGAGGTGAAAAGTCTGGCGAACAAAATGTTAGTACGACCAATAATCGAATACGCTGAGATATTATGGGACCTTCACACCGCTTCTAACCGATATAAACTAGACAGAGTTCAAAGGATGGCTTCCAGATTCATGTTTAATAAATGTCAACGCGCACACTCTGCTTCCAAACTTTGTAACCATGCAAACCTTCCCGCCTTAGAAATAAGAACTAAGTATTACCATTTGAAATTTCTATTCTCATTGTTCGTAACCAGGTTAGAATTTATTTATTATGTTTGTTTGTAATTTCTCCAGATCCGCGCTCTAGACACAGACACGGCTTGTACATACAGCCGCCAGTCCCTGAAACGACACTTTTAAATACAGCTTTTTTCTGAGGGCAATTAAAGAATGCAGCAAACTACCAAGTCCGGTCGTCATATCTTCCTCCATCAGTGCTTTTACTGCGGCTTTAGAGTCACTTACTTTCTCTGTTACAAATGCGTAATAGCATTTATTTTTATTGTTCTTTATTCTTGTGTGCACGATGTCGACGTATTTTGCCTCCCTCTTTGTCAATATTTATTTTCAATGCGCACAATGTTCGTGCACATGCCTGTGTTCGCTGTATGTCTCTATTTTGAATGTACTTCTTGGCCACTTTTTTGCTCGAATCGCAGCCCAACACTGTATGTTATTTGTATAATTGTATTTGTTTCCACTTCTGTAAAAACCCCCCACTTGGGGTTGACAGTATAAACAAGCAAAGAAACAAACAAACAAGCAAACAAACAAACAAACAAACAAACGAGTATTGCTTAAAAGCTTTATATACATGTGTGTGGCCAGTCAAGACTCACCAAGAAAAGTATGTGACATGTACCCTACAGGTACTCCCCTTTTTTCTTGAAATGTAGAGAAGCTGCTCCACAGCAAAAATAGACGCGTAAATACATACCAGCGAAGCCATAGGCTTATACTTGAGGAAATTTTTTATGCAAGCGGTGCGCTTTGTCTGCGGCTAGATTTCACATTGTCGATTTATTCAGTACAATATCAGGGGTCACTTATTAACCGTTCGCCACGGGCACATTTGTGTTGCAAGGTGTGTCATCCTAAAAAAAAAAATTGTACCACGAACCTTCCGCTGGGAAGTTGTGACAGAGTTTGTAGTCATGATTTATAAATCCATCGCCTAATAAACTAGCACATTGCAACACTACAACATTAGCCAACACTATGTAGGGGACCTCAGCCAACGTTAGGTAACACAAGTCAGAATGAGTAGTTACACAGCAAAAACTAGTCGAAATTATATGCAAACACTAACCGTAATCAGCAGTTACATATCCGACAGTAGTCGACATTATGTAACTTTTAATCAACTTCTTTTTTCCTTCATGAAACTTTCGTCGCCTGGAGTTATCGATATCAAGGGCTGGAAACGTGCCACTTTTCGCAGGAAAAAGTACTGTAGTTTCTAAAGCAAATATCTTAAACCTGTTATTTATGAGATTCACAAGGGGAATCAAGTTGCGTATAGTTGCGCATAATTTCTGATATAATGCGCTTTGGTTTTCATGGGCTGCCGATACAGAGAAAGAGGAATGCTTGCAGAGGCAGATAGCTTAACTAGGTGGCTGCAGTTAGCTGCCCTGCATGCGTAGAAAGATTGTGGGGGGCAACAATAGAGCATGAGGGTGAAGCGGACAGAAGATAGCCGATGGTGCTATTAAAGTCTAATAATGAAAAAAAAAAGAAAAACGGCAGACCTTAAAAAGCTCACTAGCACTTGTAAGGCAGCTTTTGTAGCGTTTGTGCAGGTTTACTACACTGGAACCTTTTGTTTTGCGTGATAGTGGACGTTGTGACACCTCGCGCAACTCTGGCTATTCAAATGCGCGTACGGCATCTGAAGCTACTACTGTCTTGCACAGCCTCCACGCGATACGTACGCCACCAATACGCCTGGCGTATAACCTTGTTTCCATGTCATGCGATGCTGTTTAACAGTTGATACGATATATTTATGTCCTATTCATAAAAATGTAGTTTTTTAGTGCTCTCTCAATCTGCTTGGCTGTTCTTGCTTGGCGCCTCCAGATCTCAACTCCGGATCTGAAATTCCCGCACATGGATGTCCGGCGTCTCTGAAACGCAGCATACACAGCGCACAAAATGTACTCGAGGAGCACCCAGTACGTACATCGCACAAAAAGCTAAAAACAAAGACAATAGGTTCAAGTATCAACCCAACGATCACGTTTGTTAACAAGTTCACTAGAAAGTATTTTCAGGAAATCTTTAGGTAATCTTGAAGGAAATATTGGGCTCGCATTTATACTGAGGTGTCTAGGTTGATCTCCGAAGAAAATGTAATGTTTGGATGTCAGGTGGCAAATAATGTTACACATCAAAATCAGACAAACACTGTGCGCGTAAGCGATCCAAAAGCTTTGTTTCTTTCTCCCGTTACTGACAGCACTCTTGAGCGCGCGCAATATTTTGCATAGTGCTTCCTCAATTTAGAGGCATCTCACTGCTCTGGCGTTTACGTTGCAATGCAGAGGTACGTCTTCTGACCATTTCATGTTGTGAATATTTATATCTTCGCGAAGGTAAAACTAACATGTATGAGATGTGACCATCACCTGCATTTACCGTGAAAGCAGCGATGCGTGCTTACAGTATAGCTTGCCTATCGCCTACTTACGAATGACAAATTTACACTATTTGTGTCTATTTGTGGTTTCGTTACCGAAAATGGCAACAGTTCCGGCACTGTGATATTTGTATCGCAACTGTCGTACGTGTTCAGTTGAAAAGCAACTACACTACATATGGTCGGTATAATAGTTCGCTTGAGAAATGCGCAACACGGTCATAAATTTGACAACTGCTAAAAGAAATACTATAACAAACTATTGCCACGCGCGTTTCTTTTACTGTATTCGATTTCCGCCCACAAAGACTATCAGCAGTACTCGGCGCAGACCGCGCCTTAGTATTCCATAAGCGACGTGTCCAAGATGTGTCCAAGATGAAACTGTTGATTAGGCCGAACTTGTGGCCGGTAAACGGAAATTAAGATTACAGCAATACACGCTGGCACTGATAGCGGCGAACAGAGCGTCGGCCGTCGATCAACTGATCATCCTTGGAGCGCGCCGGCTTTTATACATCACGCGTCGAACATTCTAGCCTTATCACTGGTCGTCGCGCAAGTTCTGGAATAATCTTGAGTGTTAGCGTCTTGCGTGCAATCTTAACAAAACGATCTACTACAACCGAGAATCTTCTGGAATACTAAGGCGCGGTCTGTGCCGCCTAATAAACAGTTTCATCTTGGACACGTCGCCTGCTGCCTTCGTCGACGTCACGACCACGTGACACTATCATCGCGTTTCAAAATCATGATGATGATGATAATAATCGGCACCTCCCTGCACGGGAACTGTGTAAGATATGCTAGCTTTATATGTCATTAGGAAGGTGCTTGCGTTGACGTTGAATTACGATTAAAGTTTATAGGTACATATCTGTGTACTTTTTTTGCTGCATTACGTTTCCACACATGAATGCTTTTTATGTTCTCGTCTTACGTTTACCTTCTGTCGTATTTTGACTGTCTCCTCTGGTTGGCCCACGTTGAAACCGCGGGGGTCATGACGGGCAACTGGCGCAAATAAATAGCGCAGCTTATAACGTAGATGAAAGACATGGAGACAAGCACTAGCACTATCAAGTGAAAGTTAGAGCTTGCACAATGTCTGCTGGTGTCCGGCGGCTATAACGCCGTTTTATGGGACGCGTCTACGTTGACGCCTGGTGGAGCATCTCCATCGCGACGACTAGCGTCAAAGACCAAGATTAAAGGGGCCCTGCAACACTTTTTCAAGTTGCCATGGAATGGATTCACTAAAAGAGCTTATTGCCTCACGAATTCACCGCCGCAAATTTTTTAGAATCCATCCAGTACGAGCGGAGTTACAAAAGATTTGTCGCACGCGGCACTTGCGCTCTCTCTTCTCTCGTCCCGACGAAAGCGCTGGAAGCTAAGCAGGAGGGATGGCACAGGGAAACAAAAATACGTCACGCGCGCCTCGTGACCTTGAGCACTTTTTCTCTCTTTTTTTTTTTCTTCGAATACGTGACTTTTCATTGCAATCGCGCGCGCGCGCGTGGACGAGTCGCAGCCTCCCGCGGCGGCCCCAGTAACGACCGAGCGCGCCATGCTCAAATCAGCCAATGGCTGATACAATGGCTGTGACGAGTGATTTTTGAGCTTGTAGCGTCATTTGTCGAGAGAAGAGAAAGCAATTTTTAGCTGACTCTGAGAATTTATTGTGAATTCCAGGCCGCGTGCTGCGCTATAGTATTTGGCTCGCGCGTTCCCGGGAGCCTCGACTACCGATCGGCAGCGTTTTCTGACCATGCTCAAAAAGTGTTGCCGGGCCCCTTTAAATATTTGTGGTTGCTGAAGTAGTTAACATAAACCCGGAATCAGCGGACGGTGAATCAAGCGCAGAGATGTCACCAACAAGCACATAATAAGCACTATTACTCAATATGCGCTCGTGGAAAGCTTCGTCACTTGAGGAGAGAAACGGTAGGGTGCGTTCGCCATTAATTCGGTAACCTAATCTTCTGCTCATGCATACACTACCCCACAGCGCTTCACGAGCGCGAGAGGAAATGCTCATAGCTTGAACCGTGAACACGCGAAGGGGTCTGGTTGCCCACTGGCGTGTCTCCCTGCAACAGAGCACCCACTCAATCTTCATTGAAACGAAATGGAGTGGAAATCTGGGAGCCAGCCTCAGCGGCGCGAAGTAGGGTGCCTCGTAGCCAGCGTTGAACGAAGCTGAGGCTACCCAAGCGTGTCCTGATGTTGCTCGTTAGTGCCATGATGCAGCACTTCACCTCTCTCGCCCCACGCGAATGTGACTGTGAAAGGGTGAAGATCTTATACGTATAAGGCGCATTTGTAGATGTTCATGCCTGATCTCTCGTGGCGCAGCTACTAAGGTGCCCGACTCTCATGGTCGCGGACCGAGAGGTTGTGGATTTCACTTCCAGGACATTCAAGTCAACGAAACGTTTTCTTCTGCTTTTCTTTGTCATCTGCATTTTACTGACGTATCTCTGTGGCAGAAATACGCCAGCAAAGTCTGGGTGTACCCCGGCATAAAATACTTTCGTGTCAAAATTTTCATTGAAGAATGCAACACATATAGGCAGACAAATGGCACCTTTGTGTTTCGTTCTTTCAATGAAAGTTTGTCTGCGTTGGACAGTCGTGGTCTTCAGTCGTACATCTTGTATGCGTACTAACTCGCCCAAATGTTCGCTGTTATGAAGCTTTTTTGGCATTAGCGCGAAACTGGTCGACAAACTGGGCGTATAGGTCTACTCATCAAAATTCTCGCTAGAGATGCTTGTCAATTCGGTCTCTGCAAATGCGCAACAGAAGCACATGGCAGGGAGAAACTTACTTTTGTGGAAATTCCAAAGGCTGAAAAACTTGGCAGACACATAGTAAAGCACGACTAATCAAGGCCGGATTAAGGGAGGCTGCTATTGATCTAGTTGACCCCTTTATTCCCTTCACTGCTCAGAGTGAAAGGAACGTGTACAAACTTGGAATTGTTTTGGTGCGAAGCCACAAGCTCTGTGGTAATTTCATTAGTTCTTTTGAGCAGCACATTTTGGAAGAACATGTCGAGGCCCCACAGAAGCTCTCTTTTTCTGCTGTCAGAGTTTTAGTCCTTTGTAAAAAACAAACCTGAAACCTGAAGTAAATGGGAGTTCTCGGTGCTTCTTAGCGCACTTGCGATTTTTTCCGTTGCTTTACACAGGATAACGAAGTGCGTGTGGCCTAAAGCAGGGATTGAGAACAGGCGCGTTCGACGGCTGAATGCAATCAGCAAAATCCCGTTTCTTATCACTCCTTGTTTTCCTTTTTTTTTCCTTTTTGAGCAGCCTTAAGTGTTCACGCTTTCTTTAGTAGATACATTCGGTTGCAGTGGCTCGTAGTAACCACTGCAGGGGATTAGCTTAGATGGGGGTCGTTGAACCAGACGAGGGAGGTAAAACAAAATTAAAGTGCGAGTAGAATTCACAATTAATTTTCTTTATTTAGTTTAGTAAACTATGCACATTACACAGCACTTATTTGAAAATTCTCCCATGATAACATTTTTAGCTCAAGTAGATAATTTCAAATTGCTAAGCATACATCGCTTCTCCAAGATACGGACGGCACAGATACTTCGATCTAGGCACTAGTCGGAGAATGCGCAAGAATTTTTTAAATAAAACGAAACTTTCGTCCACTTTGTAATTTGACTTGCATATATTATTGTCAGTTACAACCCCAGAATAAATGCAAACTGCAACCACAGTGGTCACTGTCCCAGCCAGCGAGAATTTGCGTGGCCCTGCCCAATCGCATTCACTCGTTTTCGCGACGTTGAGCTACTTTACGTGGTATATACCCCATTTAGTGGACGGAGTGATGACCGCCGCTGTAGCTCAGCTGGTAGAGCATGGGACGCGCTATTCGAATGTCGCAGGTTCGGTCCCTGCCAGCGGCAAGTTATCTTTTCTTCCACTTTTGCTTCTTCACATTTACTTGACAATTACTACTAATAACATCCTCTATACTTATCTTGGCATCATTGTATGTTAATTCTCATTAATATTGTGCCTAACAAAGAAAAACGAGCGCTTAAAATGCCCACTTCTTTCCTTCATAGAACAGAGATAGTTACTTTTTTCATGTTCTATTTTTCATCCCTTCACGCCTCCTTTTTTACCCTGTCTTGTTTAGTGCTCTTAGTAACAGCTGAGTAATATTATAATAACAGCTCAGTATCAGCTGTTATTGACGTTGATGTATACTTATATGGTGTCATGAGGAGTTGTCAGGGACTTGACGGCAATTATGAAGACAGCATGATTTTATTAACAATATCTACGGTGAGTACCAATGAAAATTAATTGTTTTCATGACTTTCTGTTCAGAAGAAGGTGCCGTCAACGGATAGCGGGGCCTACGCGGCGTCCTTGCCACTGCTGTTCCAATGACGACACAAGGATCTCAACTGAGTTGTAACGCAGGTAATTTTTGGCTTCGCAGGTGTCGGACCTCCCATCGGGCAGCGAATTTGTGCTGGTGGTGTACGCAGCCAACGGCAAGGGCCGCAGTCCGCCAGTGTTACTCACGGCGTCCACGTTGCCGGCTGCAGCAGAAAGCCTGCTGCACCAAGGACCTGGTGAGGCTGCGCGAGGCTCACTTTCTACTGGCTTCGCACCACTTCAATCATTCGTGTTATCTTTCGTCCGTGCTGTGCGACCAGCTGTGAAGGAGGGAAGACTTTCAGAGAAAAAAAATCACAGCATATCCACGGAGTGAATGATGATGAGTGGGCGAAGCTCCGGAGGTAAACCGTGAAAGCTCCGGAGGTAAACATTGGTAAACCGTGAATCTTCCGTGAATTTTCGTCCAGTACATCATCAAGGACGTGTCAAACACTGTGTGTATATATACAAGAAATTTTATTTATTCGTAAATGGTAGCTAGACGTGGCTTCCGGTCCCCCTTCATTATAACGGCTTTATGGTCGGTGAAGTGGAGGGATAGGGGTTCTTATATGGCTCCGTAGAGGATTCCTAGAGGGGAGAGAGGGGGGTGAGCGTAGGAGAGGAAAGAGAGGAGGGAGAGCACGCGCATGCGCTGTGGGGATGGGGGAACGCGGACGCCGCTCCGTAGAGTAGAGGACTCCTAGAGGAGAGAAAGGGGGTGAGCGTTGGAGAGGAGAGAGAGAGGGAGGGGACGCGCATGCTCTGGAGGGGTGTAGGACGCGGGCGCCGCTCCGTACAGTAGAGGATTCCTGGAGGAGAGAAAGGGGGTGAGCGTTGGAGAGAGAGAGGGGGGAGGGGACGCGCATGCGCTGTGGGGTTGTGGGACGCGGGAAGGAGGGATGGACTAAGCCCCCGCAAGCACATCCAAGTAAGATCAAGGAATGGAGTCAACCTGGGCGACACTGGGGAGATACCTGGGCAACCTGGGGAGATACTGTTCGGGAGATACTGCCGGTTACGCCTGACGCGTGACAAGGTTACACTAAGAGGAGCTTCGCCCCTAAAACTGGCCGAGGTTGGCTGGTGAAATTATGTCCTTCGGCTTGTCTAACAGAGGCAAACAAAAAACGAAAATCTGCGTGCGCTGATACACCGTCTGTTTTGTGTTCGTAGTAATAAGGTCCATACCAGATATGGGCATTACAAAAAGATTTTTAAGTGGAGAGCACTTCAAGGGCCTGGCTTGTTGTTCATCCATCTCATCGAGTTTGTGAATCTGCCTAACAAGATTCTACTCGTGCCTTCATGCTTACCTCAAACGTTATTGTCATTGACGCTTTGGTAAACGGAGCACTGGGAACACTACGAACGGGAATCCCTGGGTTCTCGTGTGACGCACTTTCTCAGGTTTCACAGTAGTGGAGCTGCCATAGGTTTTTTTTTTTCTGGACTTCATTAAAGTTTAGCACGTACCTACCTAGAAGAGTACAGGGTTGAACTTGCTTGCGCATCTCCGACCGTGACTTGGGCTACGGTGTCGTCTCTGCCCCTGTTATCCGTTATCATGAAAGCGTCGTTTTTCGCTCGTCACCTGGCAAGTTGATGCGCTTGACAGAACCAAAATAATCCAACAGACAATTAGGCCAGAAAACGAAGAATTAAGCAGCGCTAAAGACGGGACGAGAAGAAGACACAGACGGGCCGTGTCTGTGTCTTCTTCTCGTCCCGTCTTTAGGGCTGCTTAATTATTCGTTTACCGTGCACCAATCGGCCCAATGGAGCACACTGCTAAATTGGGCCAGAGAAAGCATGGGCGACGTTAATTGCTGTTTCCTTTTGTGTCGTGTAATTATGGCGCACGAAGAAAAATTACCCTTTCTTGTCGGTGGCATCTAGAACCACGTATTCAAAAATTGTGTGTTTGGAGCCTTCAAAGCGATGTGGTCTGTTCTTGTAAAGCTTACTTGACCGCATGCACCAATCATTGTTTTTGTCCATTTGGCTCTCCTCGCTTCTACTGTCGAAACTGTCGGGTGTAGCTGTTGTCCATGAACATGTGCCTACTTTTCAATATGTATAAGATATCAAGAAAAATATTTCGACGCACCAATATCCGCAATTGCGCTGAGGGATGATTGGTGCGATTACGCAGGGGATTGTTCGATGCATTTATGGGTCAAGTTATGGCGCAAATTTACAAAAACACGTGATAACTTGAAGCTAAAATCACCTCTCTGAAAAACCAGAAAAAGAGGAAATTATCCGGCATCTATTGGTAGGTTCTGTCTATCTGAAGAAGAAAATTCATAAGCTATCATAAATAATTGACCGAAATTCAACGCTATTGTAACATTGCATACGCTCTTCGTAAGCGGGGTAAACGAATTTTCCTCGATATTACGAACACTTAGGTAATATTTGAGTGACTTAGCGTTGGGCTAATTGCAACGGGTAATGCCCCGCTCTCGCACAAAGGGTTAACGCGCTAGTTTGAAAATGATGTCACTTCCGGGACGGAAAGTCAAGTTCATAGTGAAACTGGGCACAGCCATTTCTTGTCAAAAATAATCAAAATATGCGAGAAATGGTTGAAGGGAATGATAAACACGAGTTCTATTTAGTGATAAACGTGAAAATTGTACGCTCAGTTGAGAATGAAGATTGTTTCCTAGCCATTGTGCGTTTCGACTCGTCATGCCTTACACATAGGCTGATGTATGTTTTGTAGCGGGATGCACATTTGTTGTGCGCGCAGTGCGAGAACACTTCCCTTCAGAAAGTGATATGACACACAAGCTCGTGATGAATTTTGGCACATGTGTAGTGCCTTACTGTGTACCGCGCAGATATAATATCATGCTACCAGACTAGGCAAATGACGTATACGTTTGCATAATAATGACCAGAACTTTCAGAACAGAGCTATAGAAAACTTAGTTGCTATGGGTATATCACCTCAAAATAAGTGAGCACATTATTTTATCCACTGTCGTTTTTGCAGATGCATCGTGGCAGATCAAGTTCAGCCCCGTGCTCGCCGTGCTCATGGCACTGGTACTGGGCTTCGCGCTACTTGCCTTCGTGGTGGTGGCAGCCGTGCGTCTTTGGAGCAGGCACAGCTTCCACAAAGACGCTAACGGTGAAAATACCACGCTTCACTTTGTCCACTGTAGTATAAATGACGCCACAGTTTTGGGTATATGGACCTACGAAAATGAGTCAGTGCTGCATTTCTACGTATGATGTCGTCTCGCTGTTTGTCGTTCGGCAATGTAGCTCACGAAATGATCTGGTATAACTAATGCCTTCTATGTAAGGATGTACGGGTAGGTTTAAGCGATTGAAACGATTACGCGGTGCTATATACCCCTTGTGTGATGTGACATAATCACGAAACGCCTGCGTATGTGCAGCTAATTGTTCCTGTTGGCACGCTTACTCGTACTAAAGCCGGAATTCAAGTAAAAGTAGCCCTCTTGGACGAAAACAATAACATAGAGAAGCAGGAGGGGTAGAATCAATGGCAGGGAAGGCGTTGAAATGCTCGTACGGTTGGCTGCACTACAGTCAGGCAAAGGACTTAAGGAACGAAAATTATAAGCTAACGCCCTCACCTTAGCCTTGCATAGGAAACTGCTAAAGCTGAGTAAACAAAACAACAGCGATGATCGGTGCCACTATAGCCTGTGGTATCCATTAATAACGACATCTGCAAGTTGTGATTAATTAATCGCTTCCATATTATTGATATGTAAATGTAGCTGTCATAATGCTTCTGTTGCTTTCAACGCAACAGAAGAAGAAGGTGCATTTTATTCGCTTTTGTCTTCATTTCCCTGTTTCGGTAATTTCAACACTTCCTTTAAAGTTACTGTTCCGGCAAGCAGGAAAATCAATCTAGCCGTAATTGCGAATTGAAATTTGTCAGCGCACTTAATTGGGCTTGTTGGTTACGCATGACGATGATGTGGCTGCGCTTTGAAGAAGCGCATAGAGATGTGTGTCTCATAGCTGTCCGCGTCTTCAAAGTGTATCCTCGTTCTTGTTGTGGAATGAAGTGGTAATTACTAACTTTGATTTGACAAAATTTTCTTACAACGTAGAAATGCAGCACGTACTAATTCAGTGTCATCGGATGAGGCCATCGGCAATGCTAACACTGAATGTTACTCCGTAGCCTTGTGCTCTAAATTACGTCAGTCGTATTTATGTCATTGATGCTCTAATATCTGAGCTGATGCTCGCGTGGCTCGCATGTATGTTTTCTGGAAGGGTCAGTGATGCGAAAAATACGGAAACAGTAAGCGCAGTACACATATGAATTATTTTATTTAGATGCACATGGGAACACTAGCAACTAAACTCCCGTCGTTTTTCCGACCAGAAATGAAACCTTGTACTAAAAGACGATAAAGAAGTTATATAAAAATTCTTGAGTGATGTACTTTTCGTGCTTGCTTCGGCCTACTTGTTGTCGGTGCAATGCCTGACAGAAAAGCCGATTCCGATGACACTAGCTAGCTCACTTGGTGACACTTTCGTGACGCGAACGCGACCAGAGCTGTGGCGGTTATTACGTAGGTGCTCCTCGCCCCGGAGGTTTGAATGTAGCTGCGGTTTGGCTTGCAGGGGAGCAAGATGCCCAGTCCGGACGAGAGGTAAGAGTCCCAGCCTCTATGGCTTGTCCTCTCTGACTCGCTCGAGAAATGTGTTTGCGAACTGGACGTTTTCTCTGAACTAGGCCCTGGATACCACCTGCGCCTGATGTGGTCGACAGGATACAAGTTTCGCCTAAGACTGAAACCACGGAAATGGATAGTAAGTATACATGAACGCTCCTTTTTTAGTTACTACCATGATTTCATGGAATGGAACGCAGTTGCTGGTGTGGAACGTTCAGGTAATAAATCTTCGCGCGTTGTCGTAGTTTCGGAGCTACTACAAACACATCAACTCGATTTCAGTTAGCGCGTATATATAGTACCGAAACTTGCGTTCGAAGCTAAAAAACATTCTCACCTACGGTCCTCATGTCTTGGTAATACAACATGAATTTTCACTTGGCATGTTCTTTGGAGCAGCGAAAATTGCGTACTGTCCTATATCCGCGATGTTGTCCGCCGCGGTGGTATAGCGGTTAGGGTGCTCGGCTGCTGACCCGAAGGTCGCGGGT
This sequence comes from Rhipicephalus appendiculatus, assembly GCA_030522465.1. Lineage (NCBI taxonomy): Eukaryota > Metazoa > Arthropoda > Arachnida > Ixodida > Ixodidae > Rhipicephalus > Rhipicephalus appendiculatus. Next base: position 10,772 of record JALIZH010001500.1, on the reverse strand, counting down.
TCGATCCCGGCCGCGGCGAAATGCTAGAGGCCCGTGTACTGTGCGATGTCAGTGCACGTTGAAGAACACCAGATGGTCAAAATTTCCGCAGCCTTCCACTACGGCGTCTCTCATAATCATATTGTAGTTTTGGGCGTTGAACCCCATATAATATTATTATATCCGCAATGTTCATTGCTGACTCATGAACTATAGACAAATCGGCTACGAAGCAGTTATATACATCTCTGGAGGAACTAATTCTTTGAAATCTGCAAGTTTGTTAATACTGAAATATGGCGAAGCTGCAGCCTTTAAGGCTGATAATTAAAAACATAAACAGGGGCATAAAAATGACTATATATCGAATTTTTTATCCTTAGAACCAGAACAAACATATCGCCAATGCAGTCGCCTCCGCTGGCTGAATAGCCACGCCGTAAGGCTTTGGGTTCATTTTCCGGCTTTCTCTACTGTTTTCCAATGACGGTAGAACGTTAAATCATTTAACCCTTTGTGAGGCACTACTTTCAAAATGAAAATTTTTGCTTGAAATCTGCAGAACAACATTTATGATCACTTAAAAAAAATGTTTGACACCGTTTTCGAGAAACTCGCCAGAATAGGTTTCGAGGATAAAGTGGTACATATATGTACCACTTTCTTTATAACGTTACATAAAAAGTGGTAGGCTACATACGTGTACCGTTGTCCTCACGCGGTACTAAAAGTAGAAAAAAAATCTGAATAGGAAGTTTATTTGTAAATTTAATGGAGCTGTTTACTTTTCGAATATTTCAAAGCACTCATTGCAATGCGGAGCTTGGTATTTTCTGCAAAGATAGCTATTGTGCATTTATGCCGAGCCCACGCGACGGCGACCTACGACAGGTATACATCAGCCAACATGATTTGGCGACTACACTAATTTGCTGCTCCTAAAGCGGACTGCGATTGACGCCCCTTGCGCAAATAAACCCTCCGCTACAACAAACATGGAAATACTGCTTATGTGCAACTGCACCAGTGCGATAGCTGCCCAATTAGGGCTAACACCATCAGCCAAAATCAAGCCCAAAAGGGGTTCGTTGAAGAAAACTGAATAATAAGGGCAGCAAAAATCTCTGCTTGTGTGTTGCAAGTGGATCGCTAGGTTCTGTTTAGTAAAGGGTAAAAGGGGACACTACACAGCCATGTTGAAGCGATGTTTTCAAGGAGCTCATTTAGGCCACTGCAGCAGAGAGCAGTAATCAAGGCACGAACAAAGTCCCAATTGCTGTCCGCACCAGATGTCGTAGCAAAGTGAAAACCTAAAATAGCCTTCTTCTATATCTAGGTAGATTGCACGACCAGAACAGCGGCGCAAATTTTGGTCATTTTTTATTATAGGCATAGGCGTGCGCACGAGGGGGGGGCAGGGGGGCGGCCGCCCCCCCTAGTTACCTAAGAGGGGGGGGGCGCAAAGTCTGCCCCCATACATTGACTTAATAGGGAGGGGGGGGCGCTGCGATGAACCTTCGCCTGCCTTCGCCCCCCCCCCCCCCTGAAGGGGTGGCCTGCGCACGCTTATGATTATAGGTGTTATAAACACAGTGACAAAGTGGTACACATTTGTACCACTGTCCTACAAAGGCTTAAACGCATCCCATCGACTATCTAGGACGAATTTGATGATACGCGATAGTTTCCAATAACTAAATAAATAAATAAATAAATAAATAAATAAATAAATAAATAAATAAATAAATTCACAGAGTCCCTTTTGAATTTCACAACGAGGACTTGCAGATGAAGCCATCACCATATTTTTCTTCTCAATCGATCTACTGATCCTCGCTCGCCCCCCTGTGAAAACTTGCTGCACCGAACGCGGTTTTACACGGCCTCCAGGATCGGAGACATTGCAAGATCTCTGCACCTGACCTGGTTATGCACTTCCTCCGTGATCGGCCCGCTTTTCACCAAGCGATGATGCCATGTGACGTCATGATGACGTCACTAAATTTGGCGATTTGTGACGCCATGCTTACGTCATATGGTGACGTCATCACGCTATGATTTCTTGTGGCACTCGTGTTGGCGCGCCGATGCGGGACGCCTACGCCGCCTATTGTCAATTGTCACGCTTGATGAGTCATCTAAGGCTTTAATAAATATAGATGCCCCCTACAGGCACCACTTAACCGTCATGAACTCTGTTCTCGCTCTCTCTCCCTGCCGTCCCACCTGCAGCGTTCGTGTCGGCCAAGGGGCTGTGCATGGCGACCCTAGACCAGGACCAGAGCGTCATCAACACCTTCATGCAGCGGTGATCTACGACCAGGCCGCGCCGCAGCGCCTCACCCTCTCCCCTGTACAGCAGAGGCGCTCGCGACCGGCTGCGTTCATCGTCACAAAGAGCGCCTCCATCACCAGGCAGTGTTCATACACGGTGAGAGTTGTTGCGCTGTTGAGCCTCTCGTATATACATAGATTTATGACGGTAGGATGTTATGCGGGTGTTACCTGACACCAGTGTTTCCGTTTTATGTAAATAACAACTGAGTGTTCATAGTTGTTCCGTTGTTTATCATTACTTAGTTAATAGCATCAACCACAGCCACCGCTGTTGAACTGAAGTCAATGCACGGTAGGGGCGATTAAGTCGGGTGCCATGTCATTGATGCTCTGAATAGTAGAGAATAATGCAGGGTGATAAGCCAGATACGCGATATAAAAGAATCGCTTGTCCCGTGTTATTCGTTCGCGATTTTCATAAGAATGAAGGAACGGGCTCACTCTTATCAATACTTTCTTCCGGAAATGCAGTATTACGAAGCGTATCCAGCTAGCCAAAATGGTGGAGGGTGAATTTATTCGGACAATATTTTCCTTTCCCGAAACCACTTTTTTGTAAGATGCCGAGAATTTTTAGCAGGCTGGGCTTAAAAGAAAGGACAAAATTATTCATTACGACATTAAGCGTATTTAACACACATATACTGGCACCGGTAGATAAAGCTGATTTGATTGGATTACATTAGTAGAATGTGTAAAGCTTTCTACAGTGTTATGATATTTATTGATGTGAGCGCCTCTATTAGTGCACCTGCCCGCGAAATGCTTTCACGAGGTTTCCCAGTAATTCCTTTGACCATTATTGGGGATTCGTTATGTAGGTCGAGAGATATTTTGAAGTACAGTTAAGTGTTCATATGCCTGATTTCGTAGCAGCACAATCACTATGACTTGTAAGCGAAACATAGCCTGTAACAACACCGCTGGACCTAACGCTGCTTTTAGGGTCTTTTGTATGAGACGGTCTCTTAGCGCTTGAATTCCTCGCGTCAGTACCTGAGTTTGTCGCAAGTGGCGCAACGAGCCGACTGCGTGTCGTCTGCTGCTACGATGCAGTTAGCTGTAAGAGGTGGGTGGGTCCGCCTGCTGTTGGGCGCTGTAATTATCTATGAATACATACTCTGTGATGTTTCATTTTATATTGTTTTGCAGTGTGCCCGGTGATTTACTGGTTAGCAAATAACTCGACTCTGTAGCAGATGGGTGTGCTGGAAATTCATATCTGGGGTTTCTTTTTTATTTGCGACTTGGACACGGCAAAAAAACCTCTGTACGCGCCGCTATCTATTCTACCGGTTACAGTTCGTGGCATTAGCTGTAGCGCAAAACTTGAAATAATCCAGTAGTCCGGTCGAAATTTTACTAAGCGCTTAACTATGGTAAGGTATGAGCAACGTAAACACAGTTTATGTTTGCCGAATATAAATAAACACAAACAAGCGAAAGACTGCGATATCTGTGCTAATGCGACTTTTATCGCAATTTATCACAATTTATGAGAGCTTCTTACTGGCCAGGCAGTTGCCAATCATCAAGGAATTAGTCGAGCCCGTGGGAATGTGGCTACCCACAACAGACCTTCTACCTCGGGCCGAGGCTGTCCTTCTGCCTTCATGCGGCCACTACTGCTTCAGTGCGAAGCTCAGCAGTCAGTTCATACAAGAAACGCATCGATGACATCACTACAGAAAAGTTAATAATACTTATGGTCGGCAGCTTCTCAGAAACGCTGACTGACTGTACGGACAAAAATGATTATGTTATTTCGTGTCTGACCGAAGTTATATGTGCTTGTAAATATCGCAAACCGCCAGAGAATTGCCAATATAATGATTGTCGGGGTTTTACGTCCCAAAACCATGATATGATTGAGAGACGTCTTAGTGCAGGGCTCCCGAAATTTCGACCACCTGGCGTTCTTTAACGTGCACCTAAATGTAAATCCAGGGGCCTCGAATATTTTCGCCTCTACCGGAAATACAAAATTGCAAAGCAGTCGTAATATCCATACTCATGAAATTAATAAATACACAGCATAATACTTGTGTTTTCTTCCTGTAATTCAAGCTAACACAAGCCACAACCCAATTACAGTGTCATTTATCTATTAATTACCATATAAATTGCCCTCTAGCACAGTAACATGTATAGCTGGTGGTGTACGCTGGTCGGCTTTAAGCGGCCCATCGACTGCTGCGGCGGAAGAGGGCAAACGCGGCCTTAGAACAGGCTGTAAAAGCAGCGTTCGATCCAGCGCGGCCGTGCCCGTACCAAGGGGCCCTCACGCGATGTCGAACCTGCCATTACAAGATCGTTGATTGCCAGGCTGGTTCGTGCACACGTTGGTGTATCATATTAGTGAGGTTGTTCAGCTTTAGAAGGAGTGGTTAGGAAAAACTCTCAGTTTCGCCACAAGGGCGAAGCAGTGAAAGCGATAGCAACAAATTGGACTGTTCTACGAAGCAAGGTTAGCAGCTAAATCTTTTAGAATTCGATCTTAGGTAACTACAAAACGCTGGTCTAAGCGAATACGGTCGCTTAAACCAGTATTTGATGACGGGTGTTTATCTTTCTTTTTTTTTTTCATTACGCAGCGCGGCGTTAACTGCAGTGCTGACCATATGGGTCCGAGTTGAAATCAGATGTTTCTTTTTTTATTTTATTTCATTAGAGTGTCATTGTTAAAATTCCGCATCATTTACGTCTTTTAAACAAGGAAAAAAAAACTCTTGTGTGCACTAATTCTTGCATGCAACTCTTCTGCAATTTCCCTCAACTCAGCACTTCTCACACTTGCATCCGGGTGTATTTACTGTGTTTTACAGATCATCTACCGGTTGAAATTAAAGCCTATATTTTCTCTATGTCGGAACTGGTTTACGGGTATACACTGTGTGACAGCATTGCGAAGGTTCCGTCTGTACAGTTTGTTGTCATTAAGTATGCGTCGCATTACTAACGTCGCCAGGAAAGTTCAACTGCTCATTTTTCTTGCTTCGCTTGCAGCCTCGTTTCGTCGCGGGAATGTTTCAACAATTGTGGTGCTGTTTTTAGTGTACGAGAGAGCGTGTGACTGTGCGCACGAGAACGTTCGCAAGATACACGAGAGGAAGACGACGGCGCCGCAACGATGTCGTCGTGAACTCAACGTGCGCGGCGTGCGTGTGTGTTGACATTAGGGAAAACACACGCTCGCCCACTCGCACTTCACTCGCAGATCTGCAAACGCTCATCTTGTAACAAGTTTTGTGTGGAAACATCGCGAAGCTTGGCTCCGTGGACTGTCTCGGAACACTGCTTGCGGTACATTGGAGTGCGTCGGTTGTGTAGTGACCGCCGGGACGAATTGCTTCACGCGTTATGGTTCCGATGAGGCGTACCCGCGAAGGTACGCGGTAATGCTTCTCACGAAGTGTGTTTCTCCCGCAGATGGCCATAAGGTTTTTACCTGGGGGGAACTTACAGCCGCATAGTTAAGTGCTAGTCACATGAAAGTACGGAGGTGAAAAGCACGCTTCCGTGCGTCTGCTCCACTGGAAATTTCTCATTGAAGACATCGAGAATGGGGACCTATGAGCGATGAGGTTTTTTTTTGTGTGTGTGTTTTTTTTCTGTCGTGTGTCGCAGTTTCTTAATTCATCTGAATAACTCCCTGAAAATGTTTCGAAATTATGTGGGAAATACGGCCATGAGATTTTCTTGTATGCCATTAATATTGGTTCGACGCGCTCGACAAAACACTACTTCTAGGGCCAGAATTTAAACACACCATTGCTCACATTTAATAGGTACGCCATGCAAATGGGTTTAGTGAGAAATATTTCTTGACTGGGGGAAGAGGCGTGTGTGCATGTGTGCAATAAGTTGAATTGACTTATGTAAAATCCTATGTCCGCTATATTTGAAAGATGCGTGAACATCGCAACTACTTGGATTCCCGAAAGATACCGCCGGAAGGTGGGTAAACTCTTTCAAGCGTCCGATTATTGCCGATCAATGTGAGCCCTGTCTGTTTAATTGGAGGAATAACGTGACATTTTGGCTTTCATGAGATGCAAGCGATAGAAAAAGTTGCGAAATATTTTGTCAGAAATCTTGAAGTCTTAAAAGAGGCAAATTCCTGAGTCATTTGTACGCTTCTGGGATAGACATTAGAACGAAAATGTTTTGCCACTTTTTTTATGTGAAGTTGCTCGCGTTTCCACGATCATTGTCCTTCCCGAGGTTCTCTGTCTAGCCCAGCGCTATTAGTGCGCTTGCTGGTGCTTCCTTAATTGTTGGCTTTGTTTATTTTCATGTTGAAACGTTTGCCTCAGTAAACGGACAGGCTTGTTGAAAATAAGCTGTGGTATAAGCTTCGTGTTTAAGATAAGATAAAGCATCTAAGTAGTGTTTTGTAAAGGTTACAACTATGTTCATTTTATAAAAGTTAGTTCGTTATGCTCACAGAGGTTGTTTGGCTGCTTACGGAGTGAATGCAATACGAGCGTGGGAAAGTGACGGGAATAAAACAGCGACTAAGCTGCTTTAGTGTTCATGCAACGTTGCGTGGTGTGTAGGGATATAGTTATACCGGCCTGTCTATGGAGTATTTTTTCATTCAAAGGAAAGCCGTCGCAAAAATCTTGTGGTTATTGACCTGCAGTGAATAAAATAAACACAGCTTCTGTCGTTCGATGACATAGGTTTGATTGGTTGTCACGCCACTTTAGGGAAAGGGTGACTGACATTTACATAGATGTAAATATTGTGAATAAAAGGAGAATGAGAACCAAGTTTTCATGTTGTGCGAAATCATTGGAGTTATGAAACTGAGCTACGAGTTCAATAGTTGCTACACCAAATGTGCTTGAGAGTAAACACAACGACTATGTGAAATGTGATGCGCGAAATCAAATGTGTTTTAAGTACGGTCACAAGAATCGGAGCTTGGAAGTTGTCGATATTCGTAGAATATACGACCGAGTGACCCTTGTACTTGCAGCGGAATACACACAAGTAACAGTAACAAAATATTGGAGTGTAATCGTTTTGCGGTATACACGTGACTGTGTTTTTTTTTCTTTTATGATTTAGCGGTACGCGGCCCAATGAATAATGTTCAACCGTATTACGTTAAGAAGATATTATAGCGCGACTGAAGACCAAACAGGAAAGCGTTGCCTATTACCGATAAGACTATCTGCTATCGCTCTTAGCGTTGTTTTATCCCTTTACTAAACAGAAAATCGCCATAATGATAGCCAAGGACCTCACCCACGTCACAAAGGGTCCATTTCAAACAACCTTTACTGTGTGTTCATCATCGTGTCAGCCAAATTCATAGTTCGCGGGACACTGTCCTTGAATGCAACACACCCGGCCAAGGTCGGAGTACCGGCAACGGCAGGGCGAATAGCACGGTCAGGCATTAATCAAAACCGACAACAGACTGCGGTAGCGGGAGCGAGTCCCGGCTAATTCACTTAAGGCGAACGCATTTACCTCTGCCGCAAGAGACAAGCACGTGAATGGGAGCTCATATCCCCCCAGGCTCGGCGCTCGCGCAGCCATGTCAGTAATCAAGGATCGGTTATTCAGGGCACGCCGAGTGGCGCGACGCCGCTAGTTTCTCTTGTGTGTCGGTAATGAAACAGTGTACGGACAACAGGCGCATCGTCTTCGCCGCGGGCTGAACGGCAGTTGCAACATGGCTCTTCTGTGGACGGCGCTGCTGTGCGTGCTCCTGAAAGTCCACGGATCTCAGGTGAGTGTCCGAGCTGTGTGCTTGTAAGACGGCAATTAAAAATGCCTGGGTTAGGAATTACCTTTTTTTGTTTGTTTACAAAACGGTAGTAAAAAAGCGAAGCGTTCCGAAAGGACACAGCACATACAAAGCTTCTAGGGTATGCTGCAAGATGAGGGCAATATCTTATGTTAACAATACCGTGCAATTTTTCTGCAGCCGAAGAATGATGATTGCTCAAGTCGGGCGTGTATGTCCATGCGTATTGGTGGGAAGAGTATGTCGCATGGAACTTTGTCGTGAAAAGTATTACAATAGGGTTTGTTGGTGGCCGCAGAGACATCGCTTGTGCCTGGCTTTTATCGTTTTCACTTCCCAAACAAGGCTGGAATGCGTGTCAGGCCAAAGTGCATCGCGAAGAGTAACGCTGGCCTTTATAGATCATTGCACAGCGTGCTGCTTTCCGCTGAGCGTCATGGCACTTAAGTTAAAGGGAAAACCTGTAAACAAATAATAAAAGATTATTAAAGTGAAAGTGATAGCTGGCCTTGTCCATGGCGTGTCTTACCCTTCGTTCGTGCAATCAGAAATGCAACTAATGCCTGGACAGGCCTGCTGAAATGCTCGTTTAACCTATTTTTTTTTCGATAACCACCGCATTACTTGTTTCATTGTGGTCGTATGTATCCCGTTGTTGGGTTCTGGTATCTCACAAGTGTTTCGAGCGCCACGAGTCAGGAGCAAGAGGGGGCCCCAGGGTGGCGCCAACGCCAGCTTTGCATAATCTAGCGCACCGTAGCTCGCGTACGCAGTTCGCAAAGTGTCAAGCGCTTTGGTGCGAGGATTGCGTTGCAGGTGGAAAAGTTTGCGCTAAAATAGAAAAGGACAACACAAGGAAGGAACACTTAAACAGATCGAGCGCACTACAAACAGATCAGTGCGCTCGATCAGCGCAAACAGATCGAGTGCGCTCGATCTGTTTAAGTGTTCCTTCCTTGTGTTGTCCTTTCTATTTTAGCGCAAATTTGTCCTGCATAGAATGAACCAACTAGCCCCTCAAGACGTCCTGATTGCGGTGGTTGTCTGGGGTTCCTTGACAGGTTTATTTTCCGCTGGGGGTCACTCCAGTGCTGCCTAGGTGTCTCGTGCTGCGCCAAGGGCCGTAGGCAGGACCCAAATGTAGAAGGAGCGCCACTACGAAAAAAAAAAAAGTGTCCAAGTTGATATGCTGCACATTTGCGGTAAGAAATGGGCATGCTTGCAAAAAATTAGGTGTGTCCGTGCCACGCCGTGGGCTTCCCTTAAGTGGAGATTGGCCAGTACGACAACGCACGAGCATTAGACACCGATTCTTTTCGTATATTTTCGAACAGGATCAACCCAGGGTATAAAGACGGCGTAGGGGCAGTGCATCACAGACGAGTTTAAGTGCAAGTGATGTCCAAACAAAGGAGTCGGTGGTCGAGAACGAAAAGCACACCGGCACCTTGCGCTGTCCTCAAGACGTATGTCTTGCGCTTCCGTTCTCGGTCCCGCCAATTTCCCGACGCTGCCGAGCTCAGAGCGGAGTAAACTGCTGAGGACCGCTGTCCTTGTTTCTTTTAAGACCATTCTTTTCCCGAAATATTTCCGTGTGTGGAGAAGCAAGCAGACAGCTATTTGCACAACTGCCGCGTTGTCTGGATACTATCACTACGGTTTTTCTCTCAAGCACATTGCTGTTTTTGCGAAGAGGGTAAAACGATTTGCGGAAATGAGAATCGAGAGGGGAAAAAAAGGCGTTACCATGGAAAAGTAAACGTCGGGGGGGCATCGTAAAAGCAGGACGAGAGAGAGAGAGGAAACACATTTTGGTTAGCAAACATCTCGGGAAAAATTGTGACAGCCTCAAAAGCCCTTTTCTAACCAACGCCGACGTCACCGCAAAAAGTGAAGGACACTGTAAATTTAAAGTGTGTTCGGCGAGAGCCTGTGGCCATTCGACTGACGATGTCGTGCCCTTTTTTTTTTTGTTTTCTTTTCGTTTTCTTTTTGTTCTTTCCCTTTCTTTCTGTTTTTTACACTCTCTCAGCAATCACGTGATTAATGGGAGAGTGTAAGGGGGAGAGGCCACAGCTGGTACCGTTCCAGGGCATGGACGGACGGTCGCCGCGAGTATGAGACATTAAAGGCTTTCGCCTTAACCCCCTCTATTGCATGAATTGTGAGAAAATCATTTGAAAAATTATTTTATGATTTTTATCATTAACTACATGAAGAAGAACATGTACAAAATTTTTCAGATTTATTGTGACTGTATGAATGAAGATAAAGGTTTGTGCCAAATATGGCACGCTATGCAAGTGGGCGAGCACAATTGCTGCCATGGCTGAAAAACAAAATGTCACTGATTGCGGTTGAGGCAACTGGAGACCAGGAAGGGGGGAAACCTCACTCCCTCCCAACGCAAGGCCAGATCCGACATCAAGGACGCCGGGGGGACACCCGGCTCCCGTTCCCAGTCCCGTTCTCGTTCCCGGTCCAGAGGGCGCCCAGGTAGCAGACCCCACTCCTGCTCCGGGGACGTGACAATGCCAGACGCTCTCTCTCACGAGAGCGCTCGGACTCCACGGTCCGGTTTCACGGGCCAAGAACGTGGGTGGACAAAGCCAAGATGGGTGCTCTCAACGTGGTGTACAGGTAACGCGGGGTTACTCGCCAGAACATGGAAAAGAGCAGGCTGAAATTTTGG
>JALIZH010001498.1:0-43571 GCA_030522465.1 Rhipicephalus appendiculatus | reverse complement strand
GAAAACGCATTTCAAGTGTGTGCCGAAACGTGTAAGGGTTACTATCAGAGGCGATATCATCGGGAAGATCATTCCACATGCGGATGGCTTGTGGTAGTGCTGATGTGTTGAACGCGTTTGTGTTACTAAAGATACGGGTGAAGCTGAGATGATTATGTAACCTGCGTGATGTGTAGACGGGGGCGTTCAAGTTGCCACAACGATGTTTTGTTACTGTAGACGTACTTATGAAATAGACATAACAAGGACACTTGACGGCGAACATATAATGGTTGTAGGTAATAATCGATTTTAAGCTGAGTCACACTGGAATGATTGCAGTAGATTCTGGAATTGTAACGGGCGGCTCTGTTCTGAATTGCTTCAAGCATGTTAATTTGATAATGAACGGACGGGGACCAATCAGATGAGGCATATTCAAGTTGCGGGCGGACGAATGTTAGGACAGTTTGCGAACGTTAGAGGGACAATGACGAAGGTTTCGGCGCAAATAGCCTAATGTTTTGGAGGCCTTTGCACAAACAGCGGTGATATGTTCAAGCCAGGAAAGTTCTGGTGTGAGGTGGACGCCAAGATATTTGTACGAATTTGCCCGGGAGAGCCTGTCGCTTTGTATATGGTAAGTAAAGTTAGAAATGACTTGTTTACGTCCAAAGGAAACAACTTTACATTTAATAGTATTTAGGGTCATGAGCCAAGTGTTACACCAGTTAGAGATGGAGTTAAGATCATCTTGAAGGATGAAGTGATCATTAGGACAGTTTATAGGTCTGTAGAGCATGCAGTCATCAGCGAAGATTCTGATATTTGATGATATGTTAGTTGGGAGGTCGTTGATGTAGATGAGGAACAGTAATGGGGCAAGAACGCTCCCCTGTGGGACGCCAGAAGAGACATAAGAAGAGGGAGAGGAAGAGTTATTAACGGTTGTGAACTGCTTGCGAAGGGAAAGGAAATTTTGTGGCCATGATAAAGTGAGGGAGTCTAATCGGAGGGCAGATAATTTAGAAATAAGGCGGCAATGGGCAACACGATCGAAAGCTTTGGCAAAGTCAAGAAATATGCAATCAGTCTGTAGGCCATTATTTATGTTGTGATGAATGTCGGTAGTGAACTCCAGTAACTGTGTTTCGAATGACATGCCCTTTCTGAATCCGTGCTGGTTAGGGACGAATTTGTTAGTCTCGAGGTGACTGTAGACGTGGGAGGCGATTATGTGCTCGAGTACTTTGCAACAGATGCACGTGAGTGAGATTGGACGGTAATTTTTAGGCGAGTTCTTATTTCCGGATTTAAAAATAGTTATTACTTTGGCGATTTTCCAGTCGTCTGGCAGTTTTCCACACGACAGTGACTGTTGAAAGATGTGGTATAAGATAATGCTAGATATGGAAAGAATATTTTTTAGTACTTTAGAGTTTATATCATCAATACCGTCTGATGAGGATGCCTTAATTTGTTTAATTCGACACGCGATACCATCCACTGTGATTTCGATGGGCTGCATGTACTGGAAGTCGTATTCAAGGACATTTGGCACGTCGGAATGATCTTCCCGGCTAAATACAGATGAGAAAAATGTATTGAAAGTAGTAGAACATTCGTAATCTGAAAGTGGAAGGTTGTGTTCATCAAGTAATGACAACTGGTGAGAACCAGTGGTCAGGGGATATGAGACTCCAAAATGTCTTTGGGTTATTTTGCAAAAGAGAGGGTAAGTCATTTTGGAAGTATTTGTCTTTAGCATTGCATATTGCTGTACAGTAGTCGCTCAAGCACTGCCTGTATTTACCCAAGCGGAAGTCGTAGCAGCGCGTTTGGCATTGCAGTACAGGCATTTTTTCTTGTTTCTTTGCTTACGGAAGGATTTGGTGAACCAGGGATTGGATTTATCGTTAGAAATTGTGATAATTGGGATGTAATGTATAATCAGCAATTACATTTTGTCTCTGAAAAGCACCCACTTTTCATTTACAGACCGGTTGTAGAATGAAGGAAACAAGACTTCCTTAAAAAATGCTTCCAGCTGTGCGTTTATTTTCCCAAAGTCGGCTTTGCTGTAGTCACGGATTGTTTTTTTTAGATCTTCCTGTAGATGGTAAAGGTGAATCCAACATCACTTCGATTAAATTATGGTCACTGAAGCCCTTCAGAGAAGCAACTGTCTTCACTGATTCTGGAGCGTTTGTCAGCAATAGGTCTAACGTGTTTAAACCTCGGGTTGGTTGATCAATGACTTGCAAGAGGTTAAAGTCCAATGCTACGTTAATGAATTCTGTTGAAAGGCAACATGGTGATGATAAATTTGTCCAATCAATTAGCGGAAAGCTAAATTAACCAAAGAGATAAATTAAATCGGTAGGGCAAAGATATTTGGCATTTTCGATACTATGCCGAAGTTCACGCACAAACGTACCACCGGAATCAGGCGGACGGTAGCGATTTCCAATTAGCATTTTAGCGTATTTAGACACACAGACTATCTAAATAATTTCAGTGGCCGAGTCAAGATCCAGCGCGTAAGAAGTGAGCGTATTTTTTACACCAATAAGTACACCACCACCACTCCTGTCGACGCTATCTTTGCGGTATATGTTGTAGCGTTCACTGCCAGCAAGAACTTCATTATTTGTGATTGCAGGGTACAGCCAAGTTTCTGTGAGCACGAGTATATCAGAATTATTGTCCTCTAGAAAAGAGCAGACTGCATCGCGTTTAGGTATTACGCTTCTAATGTTCGTAAATGATATCAAAAGAGAAAGAATAGCCAATTGGGCTATAGGTTTTTGGTGGTGTTTTCGTGCGCATGTTTTTGTTGCGAGCTATCTTTCTGATAAAATGACAGCTTTACTAACACTATCAACTATGTAAGTTTTGCCGTCCATGCGTAGCCTGTCAACTGAGAGCTTAAACGGTTTTCTTTGCGTTTTAGCATATTCAATGAGCGCTTTTCTTGCCTATCGCGTAGCTAGAGAAAAATATTCTCCGATAGAATATGTTGACCCTTTCAGTTTTGGAGCAGACGCAAGAATTTGCTGCTTATCCTTGGAGAAGGTCAGTTTGGCTATTATGGGTCTCTTTTTGCTGTCTCTGAATTTCCCAAGCCTGTGCACACGTTCGAATTGTGCGCCAGTCAAAGAAATGTTCATTTTTTTCACAGCAGAACTCGATAATTCTTTTTTCAGATGCTTTTTCTTCGTCTAACGAAGTTTTTGTGATTTGAGATTGCGAAAGAGCCATGCGTGTCGACATTGAAATCGCAATATCTCCTCCTGAACCCTGCAACTTATTATTTGATGCCGTCGGTAAACCATACTGTAACTATATTTAAGGCACTTCTTCGTGGATAAATTTGCATACAGGAGCACATTACACACGTATCTCAATACATTTGCTCTTCTTCGAATGACAATTTTAATCATCATTATTGAGGGAATAGACAAATTTGCTCCTGCCCTCCCCGCCCCACCCCAACACGAGAACAAGTTGATACGCCACTGGCATCTGACAATTATTGTGTTTATTTGCAGGGACTTCACCTACAGGAAGACAGTGACCTACGTTCCTTTTGTTTTAGGAAACGTGAGTAGCACTGGAAATTCAGTATTCGTTATCAGTCATCGTTATCACGTGTAGTGGGTACATTCCACTATACCGGAACACGCTTATACTTCATCGTTATCACGTGTAGTGGGTACATTCCACTATACTGCGTCATCGTCATCTTTATCACGTGGGGTGGGTACATTCCACTACACGTGGCTACCTACCTACCACTACTACTACTACTACTACTACTACTACTACTACTACTACTACATAGGAGGGACAGACCCACACCCTAAGGAGCTTCGCCCCTAAAAAACTTATAATATGGCTTTAAAAGAACATTGCAAAAAATACAGCAATATGTTAAACCTCATATTAAAGAATGCGAAACGAAACCACTATGAAAATTTAATAATTCAAGCTGGTAAGAATACGGGAAAGCAGTGGCGTATAGTTAACTACTTTCTAAATAAAAATCAAGCTGCAACTTGTATTACTGAAATATGTCACGACGGAAAGACCTTTCTCACTTCTGATGGCATTGCAAACGCTTTCAGCCAGTATTTTTCCAGTATCACCACTCAATGCGGGCAATCATGCCTTAACGACAGTCGCCGTCCGTTGCAATCTTTTTATTTATCTTTTTCCAACCTGTCGAGTTTAAGTTCGCAGCACGATCATGAGTCTGAAAACAACTAGCGCTGGGCTTGACAACATATCCGCCAGACACATAAAGGACATTGTTGATGTCATCGCCCCTATTTTCGCCCATATCGTCAACTTAATCTTTAAGCATTCTATCTTTCCTTCCGAACTAAAGAAAAGCAAGGTAGTACCTGTTCATAAGAAAGGTAATAAATCAGTCATAAACAATTATAGGCCCATCGCAATTATTCCTTTTTTCAGTAAGGTTGTTGAAAAACTATTTTCCAGCCGTCTTACAGAATACCTTGAAAAATTTCAGCTCTGCTCCCCCCCCATCAATTTGGGTTTCGTCAAGGGCTTTCCACCAATCTCGCGCTTGTTGCTCTTACTGAAAATATCAGAAACACAATTGATGACGGGAAATTTCTTGGATCTGTCTTCATTGACTTCAGTCAAGCCTTTGATTCCATCGATCAAGTTATTCTTTTGAACAAGCTCTCTTTTTATGGTATAACTGGCCCGTCACGAGAATTCATTCCTAGTTATTTACTGAACCGTACTCAAGTTGTATCTATTTCAGGCGTGCTCTCGGGCTCCAAAACTATTAATATAGGAGTCCCACAAGGATCTATATTAGGTCCCCTAAGACAAAGTTTGTTATTTTCAGTTCTCGTTCGAAAAAGCGGGATAACGCACTCCCGGTGTGTGTTAATAACTATGAAATATTTCCATCTGACAAATTCAGATTTCTCGGAGTCGAACTTGATTGTTTCCTGAACTTTAATCAACATATTGATGAAATAAAACGGAGACCGCCTATGGTATTCGTGTTCTGCTCAGAGCCCGCCAATTTTTTGCTCTCCCTACTCTAACTTCCCTCTATTTTGCGTTCCTTCATAGTCATTTCAACTACTGCATTGAATCTTGGGGACTTACATATAAAACTTACTTAAGCCCATTAGCGCATATTCAAAAACAGGCTCTCTGTATAATTACGTTCAGTGATTATCACGCTCATTCAGCTCCGCTATTCTCTTCACTAAATATCCTTCCTCTTTCAAATATGATCGTTTTTAACTTAGCCGTAATTGCCTACCGCTTAGTACGTAATCCGAATCTTCGTATATCGTAAGTAATAAATTTACAACGTCCTCTAGTAATACACGTTTCGCCCTTCAAAACAGTATCTTACTGCCCGAAGGCGTACACAAATTACGAACAAAAATTGGGGGGACCCTTAAGCTTCGCCGTTAAGAGGTGAACGCGATAGCGATATCCCGTCCCTACTGCGTACTTCAATCACTTAGCGCATACTATGTAATGGGTAGTATGGTTTAAACCAGGAGAAATTATGTGCGGCAAATGTGGGAAATGTTTTCGAACTTGCTATGCACCCACTACGTGGTGTTAAGGGAATACGCGCAGTAAGGTGTGTGCCGTTTGTAATGGGTGGCTGGCTTTAAACTATGGAATCGTTACGATAGTCACATATTCTGACTCCCGATGGCAATTTACGCTTGTACCACGCAATATTCCTGGGATATTACATGTTATATTGCGACACCTATATAAAGGACGCTTGCGTTTGCAAAGCATGGAAGTTATTTTCACTGCATTTCCAAGCAGAGGAAGTTATTTTCACAGTATATCCAAGCAGAGGCATTACAGTTTCGGCCGGACTGGTATCCACAGTTCACAGAATGCACTGCTCAAATACCCTTTTAGAACAAGGTGTTGCGGGAAATTTGTTTTGTAATGCCTATTGTACATTTGTGGAGGAAGCCTTAAGTTTTTTGGACGCTATGTGTATACATGAACCTCATTTGTAATAAATACCATGTAAGAGAAAAAAAAAAGAGGCATGGCTGTGTGGTAGAACACCTGCTTGCCACGCAGACGACCCGGGTTCGATCCTCACTCGGACCCGAAAATTTTTATTATTTATTTTATTTGCATCTTTCTCGATTTTTCGGTCACGGACAAGATGATGATTTTTTGGTCACGGACAAGATGACGGACAAGATGATGATTTTTCGCTCACAACCAACGACACCGACGCCGACGCCGGAATTTCTGCGAAACGAGCTCTTTTCAACGCTATCGCGTTAAAAAACAGTAAGCTTCTCCGCAATAAAGATGTGGAACACTCTGCCTTTGGAGGCTACAACTTCGTCCTCATTAAATGCCTTCAAACATTCATTTCGCCTTTATTTGAATCATTCTTTGTATCTCTGAATTATGTGTAATTACTGTAGCTTTTTACAATGCATTTGAAGTTTTCTTTATTCACGTTCATTACATTCTTTTTCTTGTCAAACATTTATTAGTGTACACTACTGATGATTGCATCGTTGCACTTTGTTAGGACTTAATTTGCTAATCTATTTTATATGTGTATTTCAGTGTCAAATATTATAGTTGTCATTGCTTACCATAATGCCACTCCAATTATTTTGCACGCATCTTACGCTTGTTTTACGCTATTCTGCTCCTGTTTTTATTTTCTTTATGAATTCTATAACAAGAAGGTCCCATTGCAGTGTTCGCACTAAGGGACCTCTTTCTGTATACCTCTCCCTATATGTAACCACCAACCGAAATACGTTCAATAAACTGAAACTGAAACTGAAGCTTGCTGAGCAAGCTACTAAAATAACATGGATTTGCCCGGATTTATCAAGAATAGATGCGAAAGTATGTATGACTGTGAACAGTTGAGTGACGGTGGACAAACCCTTCCCGAATCCATGTTGAAATGGGGTTAGTATGTTGTTCTCGTCAAGAAATTTAGTGATATAGTTAGCCACGACATGCTCATGTAGCTTACACCAGTAACAAGTGATTGATATGGGGCGATAATTTGACAGCGATAATTTATCTCCTGACTTCAATATTGGAAAAATTTCGTGCTGTTTACCAATCGTTCGGGACACAAGATGAAGAGAGGGGGGCGCGTAAAATAATCACAAGGAAATTGGCGATCATCTCTGCATATCGACGCAGAGACCCATTGGGAACGTTATCAGGACTTGGAGAGGCTTTAGACTTTAAATTGAGAAGCATAGATACTACGCCTGAAAGTGACACGATGTCTGAGTCAAGATAAGGAGAGGCGACATTAGTGCATGCGCTATCGCGATCCTTCTGGAAAACACTTTGAAAGTATTCATTGAAATGCGTAGCTATGCTTATTTCGTCTGTAACGATGATGTCATCATGAATTATTTGAATAATGCCTTCTTTTTCACGGGACAAGTGGATAGGTCCGCAAAACAAATGGAGCTCACTCAGACTCACTCAATAAATATATTTTAAATGCGAAGCATTTCTTAGCGAACTTCGGCGACTTTGAGCGTATCTATCTATTTAGCTATCTATCTATCTAGCCGCCTACGAATTTGTGCTCTCCTGGCCGCATCGTTAATGGGATTTATACCAAATTTGGTATGGCATAACATGACTGTATGACGAACATAAATGGCTCGTCATATCATGAAAATCATGACTAACTTGTCATGAAAAGTATGATTTACATGCCAGGCTCATGGCGCGCTTGCGGCCGTTTCGTTAGTTTGATATGCACCAAATTTGGGATTGAGTGACGTGACTGTATGATGAATATAAATGACAGGTGATAATATGCAAATAATGACGAGCATGTCATAAACAACATGATTTATATGCCACGCTCATGGTGCGCTCGCGGCCGTTTCGTTAGTTTGATATACACCAAACTTGGTATTGAGTGACGTGACTGTATGACGAACATAAATGACAAGTGGTAATATGGAAATCATGACATGTCATGTGCGACGTGGCTTGCATGCCACGCTCATGGCGCGTGCGCGGGCGTTTCGTTAGCTTGATATACAGCAAATTTCGTATTGCGTGACATGACTATGACGAATATAAATGACAAGTGGTAATATGGAAATCATGACATGTCATGTGCGACATGACTTGCATGCCACGCTCATGGCGCGCTCGCGGCCGTTTCGTTAGCTTGATATACACCAAAATTGGTATTGCGCGACGTGACTGTATGACGAACATAAATGGCAGGTCCTAACATGTAAAACGTGACATGCTAATTATGTAAAGCATGATTTGCTTCTTCCTGGCTGCTTCGCATTACATCGATTCCCCCCAGTGCGTGGGATCTACCGGCTTTTTCGCTCAGGACTCACTAGGACTCAGACTCACCAAATTATTGCTGAAGCAGACTCACTCGGACTCAGACTCACCAAATTTCTCTCCAACCAAACTTGCTCAGACTCACCGCGCGCCGGTGCACAATCTCGGAGGCCATGCATGAAGCAACAATCTAATCCGAAAGGAAAAAATTAGCACGCAATTAGTACGTTGTTGAAAGTAGCACAGATAGATGTTATTTCAACATGCCCACATTTGCCTCATTGACACTTTGATAATTAGGTGAGTATTTTTGCAGTTACAATTTTAATTACGACTAATTAAATAATTCTCATTAACGAAAAAATTAGTAGCGGCTACTACAGTATATTGGGAACAATATGCACTAGGTCTGCTTCGCGTAACGCCGTTCCTCTTTTTTTAAATCGCGCTGCGTGATAGCTGGGACACCCTGTATATATATATGACCGAGCTAATGAAGAAAAGGGGGGGGGGGGGGCGTCTTTTCCCGTTCGTGTTCAATGCGTTGTCGTTCGTCACGGAAACACGACATGGTGTCAGAAGTGGTCTTCGGAAGTACTTGGGAACCACGAACGATGTAAGCAGAGACGTGACGGCCGACCTCTATCTCTGGCGTCATCGGCTAGGACAGGATAGCGGTACAAGAGCTTCGAGCCATGGCGCGGGCAGAAAATGCTGTTTCTTGCCAACTCTTTCCGGTACAGCCATCAACGAACTTCAACTTTGACAGGACGTCAGAGTGGCCGGCGTGGGTTCAAGAGTTCGATGATTATCGATTTGCTTCCGGCCTTAACGAGCGAACTCAGCAGGCCCAAGTACGTACGTTCTGTATGCAATGGGGAGACAGGCTCGCAACGTATTCCGCACCTTCGAATTATCGGAGGAACAGTCAAAGGACTACTAAGTGGTGAAGAAACGGTTCGACGCATACTTCATTGCCACACGGAATTTGGTCTACGAAAGTGCGTGCTTGCATCGTCGCCACCAAGCTGCAGGTGAATCGGTTGACCAGTATGTAACGGCGCTACATAGGTTGGCAGATAAATGTGACTATGGCGTGATGAAAAAGAGGATGATCCTCGACCGCTTCGCCGTCGTACTACGGGATACGAAGCTGTCCGAAGCCCTTTAAATGGACGCTGCACTGACTCTGAAAACTGCACTGACAAAAGCAATAATGAAGGAAGCCGTACAGCAACAACAACAGGAACTTCATAGCAGTCCGTACTACCAATCAACAAGCATGGAGGTCGACGCAGTTTATCGACGAGAGGCTCAGGGGCGTTCAGAGTACGAACGGGCCAAGGAAGACGTCCGAAAGTGTGCGGCGTGTGGCAGGGCCCGTCACTGGACGTAATCGTGCCCTGCAAAAGGGGCAATCTGCTACAGGTGCCAACGACGGGGACATTTCGCCGCTGTGTGCCCACAAAAGCAGGACTTCACGATTGCGGAAGCTAGGACATCCGATGTAGGCCCGGGCCCTGTGCACCGGAATGATACTCCGAATGAGCAATTGAACCGAAAGTGTGTAACTTACCTTGTTGGGACTTTAGCTGGTGCGGTTGCAAGAGCTCGCTTTGTTGAAGTCGCTGTTAACGGGGTGACGGTATCGGCTAAAGTTGACACGGGAGAGCAGAAGTAAACATTGTTCCAGCATCCTTCCCGGGGGTACCCAAAGATCTAGAGCATCCTAACGTAATATTGAAGGGGCCAGGTAGTGAAGTGTTAGATCTAAAAGGGAAATTCTCTGCTAACATTCTGTGGAAACGATGTTTGCTTAGGCAGGATGTTTATGCCATTGACTCGGCCACTAATGTCATTTTAGGCTTGCCAGCAATAGAGGCTTTAGGAATTGTGAAATTCGTGGACGAAGCTTCGGTCCACCAAGCTGTGCAAACGCGCTTTCCTTCTCTGTTCCGTGGTTTGGGTACCATGAAAGGAGAATACTGTGTTAGTCTCAAAGCAGACGCGGTGCCCTATGCCATTCACACCGCTCGTCGTATACCCATACCGCTGAGGGACGGTGTGAAATGCGAGCTAGAGAAAATGGAAAGAAACAGAGTCATCCATAAAGTGGAAGGGCCAACCGAGTGGTGTGCTGGCATAGTGCCCGTGTTGAAGCCTTCCGGGCAAGTTCGAATCTGTGTTGATCTCACACGGCTGAATAAGAGTGTGAAACGTGAGAGGTTCGTGCTTCCCACTGTTGATGAGACACTTGGACTGCTTAGCGGAGCAGCGGTGTTTTCGAAACTTGACGCGAACTCGGGATTCCATCAAGTGAAGCTAAGCAAGGACTGTCAGCTACTGACAATGTTTCACACTCCTTTTGGCCGTTACTGCTTTGAGCGTCTGCCGTTCGGCATAACCTCTGCCCCAGAATATTTTCAAAGGCAAATGTGGGAAATCCTTGATGGAGTGCCGGGAGTCGTAAACCTAATGGACGATGTACTGGTCTTTGGTTCTTCTCAGAAAGAGCACGATGAGCGGCTGTTCCAGGTTTTAAACCGCTTAGCAGAAGCCAGCGTAACCTTGAATCAAGAAAAGTGTCAGTTTAGTGCAAAAGAGCTGTGTTTTTCGGGATGCCCAGTGAGCAAAGAGGGCATAAGGCCGGACCCTGCAAAAGTTAGGGCGATCACTGATATGAAGCCGCCGGAAAATGTCGGTGACATGCGCAGATTTCTTGGTCTCGCAAATCATTGCTCGCGGTTTATTCCAGACTTGGCTGATAAGACCGCGCCGTTACGTCAGTTGCTGCAAGGGAACAAGGAGTGGATTTGTACTACGCCTCAGCAGATGGCTTTTGACAGCGTAAAACAACCTATCTGTTCTGATAGGTGTATGACAAATTTTGATCCACATAATCAAACTATTATTTCTGCAGACGCGTCCTCGTACGGGTTCGGGGCAGTTTTGCTTCAGGTACAACCAAACAAAGAAAGACGGCCAGTTGTGTTTGTTTCCAGATCGTTAACCCCAACAGAAATGCGCTATGCGCAAATTGAAAAGGAGACCCTAGCTCTAACGTGGGCCACCGAACATCTTGAAAGTTACGTGCGTGGGCTGCAGATAACGCTAGAAGCAGGTCACAAACCGCTAGTGACATTGCTAGGAAAGACCCCGATAGATTTGCTACCGCCGTGCATTCAACGATTCCGAATGCGTCTGATGCGATTCAGCTTTGAGGTGGAATATGTTCCGGGAAAAAAATTGGACATTGCTGACGCACATTCTAGAGCACTAGCGCGAGAGAAAAAAATCAAGGACCTCCTTTCAGTTGACGAAATCAACTCGTTTGTATCGGGCGTGTTGTCAGAGTTGGGTGATTCGGATCACTTTCGATTAGTAGCCGAAGAGCAGGCAAAGGACGAGACCTTCCGTACGTTGTGCCGTTACCTTCTTGAAGGATGGCCAGGCCCAGCTTCACTGTCAAGCGTAATTAGGCCATATTGGCAGGATCGTGCAACATTGAGCGTGTGTAATGGGGTACTCATGCATGACACTCGCCTCGTTGTGCCGCACTCGCTCCAGAAAAAAATGTTGAGTCTGCTTCACGAGGGCCATCAGGGTATCGTGAGATGCAGGGCGAGAGCACGGGAATCTGTTTGGTGGCCGGGCTTAAGCTCTCAGCTTGCTTCTTTGGTTCTCAACTGCGGTGTCTGTTCGCAATATGGAGAGCAGCTAAGTGAACCAATGATCCCAACACAGACACCTAATCGACCATGGCAAAGGGTCGCAGCAAATATCTTCCATCTCAATGGCCGTAACTATTTGCTTTTGGTGGACTATCTATCTCGGTTTCCAGAGTTGTGCTTGCTGACATCTCATACCAGCAGTAGCATTGTTATTCATATCAAAGACATCTTCGCTAGGCATGGTACACCTGAAGTGCTTGTGACGGGTAACGGTGCTCAATTTGTCAGCGAGGAATTTAAGACGGTCGCAAAGGCATATGGATTCAAAAGTGTGACATGTAGCCCTAGGTACACCCAGGCAAACGGGGAGGTTGAACGATTTGCGAAAACGGTGAAAGGGCTACTGCTAAAGTCTCATGATCTCTGTTTGGCTCTTTTAGCCTACAGGGACACCCCGGGACCACTAGGCAAAACACCAGCGGAGCTGCTCATGGGGCGGCGGCTTCGAACTACCCTGCCTCTCCACCCAAACAGGTTGATACCAAAGGCGCCCAACCTGAAAGAGGTACGGAAAAAGGATGCGGTTGTCCGGGACCAGCAAAGACACAATTATAATCGCCGCCACGCTGCCCGCCACCTTGTCCCATTGGCACCTGGTGACACCGTCTGGGTAAAGGACTTCAGGCGGAAAGGCATCATCTGTCGGCGGGCTAGACGGCCGCGGTCGTATGTCGTCGATATGGAAAGCGGCGTTCAGATAGAACGCAACAGGAAAATGCTAGTCAAGCAAACGCCAAGAAGAGTTCCAGACTCCTACGACGAGTCGTACGAGTTTCCTCCTAGCCTGGAAAATCCAGAAACTAGCGACAAGCCTAACTCCCAAGCCCTCCAACGTGAGTGCCCGGAAGATCGCAGTAACCTGCCGTTGCTGTGGGTTCCAGGCGAATATGTCACACGATTTGGTAGGAGTGTAAAAAAACCAGACCGTTACGGTATCCCCGAATGTACTGCAGTATGTTTTTTTTTACTGTTTTAACTCGGTTCGGTATTTGTGAATGTAACGCGAGATGGTTCCTGTTACTATGTTTATCTTTTTTTGTTGTTGTTGTTGAAAGTTGATCTGTCTTGAAAGGGGAGATGGGGCATAATCGTGCTTGTGCTATCTCGTTACATCCTTGTCATGCCACCCCTGCCGGGGCAGTGCCATGCGCATGCGCGTTATACAGACACGTATATAGATATAGGACCGAGCGAATAAAGAAAGGGGCGTCTTCCCGTTCGTGTTCAATGCGGTGTCGTTCGTCACGGAAACACGACAAGATGGCCTTACAGGTTTCATGGCTATGCCTCTCTAAAGTTTCGAAAACACCCGCCACGGTAGTCTAGTGGTTATGGTGCTTGACTGCTGACCCGAAGATCACGGCATCGAATCCCGGCCACATTTTCGATGGATGCCGAAATGCTTGAGGCATGCGTGCTTACATTTAGGTGCACGTAATGAACCCCAGGTAGCCAATATTTCCGTAGCCGTGCACTACGGCGCCCCTCATAATCACATCCTGGTTCTGGGACGTTAAACGCCAATAATTATTATATGAGTGTTTCGAATGATAGAAATGCTATGTTCGGTTTCAGTCGATACCATGCTTTCGCAAAGTGATTGCTGATAATATAGGTTCGTATTTTACGTCGCAAAACCAAGATGTGGTTGTCAGAGATGTCGTAGTGGAGGGATCCAGATATTTCGACCATCCAGGGTTATTTAAAGTGCACCTCAATCTCAGCACACGGGTTGTGACTGCGTTTGTTTTTAGCAATAGATTTTTCGGAGCCGGCTAAGAACCAGTTGTCACTGTCAGTGACTGCTCTATCTCGTCGATAATGGTGGAGAGTCGTACGAGTACCACGCTGGATACGGACACAAGCCAAAGAGGAACGCGCGTAGGCGCGCGCCGGTGAGAGCCGGCCAGTGGGTTCAAAGTTATGGTCGAAGCTTGGTAAAGACCATGCAAAATAAGGTGGCAAGTTTCAGCTTTCCAAAAACCCCAATCGCTGACAGTCAAGCCAATTGCAAGAATGCCGTATTGAAAGGTGGGGACGCGGGCACCGCTTCACAGTGATCGTACTAGTCCCCAGAAAGGACAGGAATATTCATTTTTAAGAAAAATGTCACTGGACAAGGCTCTGAACTGGCAACTGAAGGGTTTAGTACGGACCAGACACAATAAATTCACATAGCTAACCCTGCGCCATAAGCAATTTTATTTCTTTTTATTCTCACTGCGTGGCTGTTATATCTATCCTTAATAACTTATTATTTGTATTGTTTTTACTTTGATGTAACTGCTGATCTCTTATGCATTCTCAAATGTACAGCTCCCCTATGTGATTCCTTCGGGCCGTCAGGGTACTATTAAATAAATAAATAAATGAGCAGCCTCTTTTCATCGGGTGAATGGGGGCAAGCGGATCTTGCCGTCTTCGTGCATAAAGTGCTGTTTTTCTTTGCAGAAAAACAGACTGATGGGCAGTTGGTGTGGGTTGATAATGACGTCTAGTGATTCATGAAACATATGAGAAATTCGCTAATTTGTCTCCCATGAGGGGACACTGCTCAGCGACTTATGATCGAAAGCCAGTGCTACCACAAATACAAAAGGAGTGACATGAAGGCAGGACATGCGCTTTTTTCTCTTTCCTTCAAAGACCAGATTCTTGAAAGATGCAAGGAGGGGGGGGGGGGGGTGAGGGTTGGAGGGCAGTGCTCGAGTCTCGTATATTTCTGAGAACGCTCCTTATCTTCGTACCAGCGCATACTCTCTCCCCCCTCTATCTTTCCCATTAAAGAAGTACTGAAACAAATTTTTGAAGGCAAGATAACATGTGGGATAGATTTGTGTGTACACACGCGTATCATCTACGAAATATCAAGAGACAATATAGCCTAGAACGTATTTAAAATTCATTTTAACGTTGGTATTGTCCTACTGCAGCTAAACGTGCCTTATTTTATTGTGTAAAGAACCAACCACCCGCTGCGTCACGAGTTTAAATATAAAACTCCAACCAAAATCACCAATCGTCACCACAGCAGCGGATAGAGGGAAGAAAATAATTCGTGACCTCTGCACCAACGGCTATACAAAGGCGTTAATTCGCAGAGCCCTCCGTAAGAGAAAAGACGGGGGAAACGTCTTTTCGACCCCCTGCCTTTCTTAGTATACTAAGAAAGGCAGGGGTCGACGTTGCCCACAAGCCATCCACCACTATCGGCAGTTTCATCCTTCGGCCCAAAAACAGCGCACCTGAAGGAAAAAATGGCAGCATATCCATGAAGTGAAGGATGATGAGTGGGCGAAACTGCGGGGGGATCATTCGGGTAACCATGAATCTTCCCGTACATTGCCCACTCGATCATGCAAAGACGGGACACGTCGTGACGCGAGCCCTCGCCGCCTCTGGATTGGCTTGCCGGCGTGCCGTGCCACTGCAGCTGCGCGAGCCCTCGCCGCCTCTGGATCAGCTTGCCGACGCATGCCGTGCCGCTGCAGCTTCGCGAGCCCTCAACTCCGGGTCGGCTTGCCTGCGCTGCCGTGCCGCTGCAGCTTTACGAGCCCGCAAATCTGGATCCGCTTGTCTGCGTCGCCACCGCCTACTTCTCTCTCGCACAACTTGAGAGCCCGTGCTGCAGCCACTCTGCGAGCCCTCCGCTCCGCTGCCTTGTCTTCTTCGTTGTTCATAGCAGTAGTAGTAGTATGGAAGCGCACTGAGTGAGGACCGTCGAAAGAGAGAGGAAGCGCGCCGAGAGCCGAGAGTGGAGCAAGCGCGCCGGAGATTGGAGTGAGCGCCGCAGAGCCATCTAGTGGGCGCCATGCAAATCAAATGAGAGCACAGCTGCGCCTCTAGCGGGAGCTGTGAGTACTAGCGTGGCTACACCGGGGGAGTGGTGTGCAAGACTCGACCTTAAGGAGCTTCGCCCCTAAAAGAGAATGTGCTCTGGAACGCGCTTATTGTTCATCATCATCAGCGTCATCGTCATCGTCATGGCGTATAATGGTTACCTTGCATGTGCTGTGCCGTGATGGCAGCGTCATCGTCATCGCACTAGCGTGGCTACGCCGAGTGACACCGGCGGAGTGGTGGACAAGCCTCGACCTTAAGGTGGTAGGCCACCTTCCAAAGTCAATTTTTTTTTCGCGAGATCAATTTTCAGGTTTTTGTCTTTTTTTTTGCCCGCCCAAACATTCAAAAATATGTGGCAACAAACATTATGCTCCTAGCATTATTAGTTTGCGAGTTACAGCAAGTTTTCTATACCCCATGCTCCTATAGCGAAACTGAAACCACATTGCGTTGGTTTCGAAAGAAGTGTTTCGTCTATATTAATAATATTCAAAATACTTTATACAT
This sequence comes from Rhipicephalus appendiculatus, assembly GCA_030522465.1. Taxonomy (NCBI): domain Eukaryota; kingdom Metazoa; phylum Arthropoda; class Arachnida; order Ixodida; family Ixodidae; genus Rhipicephalus; species Rhipicephalus appendiculatus. The sequence goes on along the minus strand of JALIZH010001498.1, from coordinate 27,162 downwards.
TTTATTGTGACTGTTATATAAGAGGATGACATTAAATACAACTTTGTGTTTCTAATTGCTCTTAAATCTCTAAAAAACGGCCACAAGGGGGGACGCACGACGCTCCTCGTTTTTGTGAAAATAACAATTTGCTCCAAATGATGCGACGCGAGCTTTCATAAATTCTTTCTCAGCGCATACATTGAACTGAAATTTTGCACAATGATTTACAACATATATATTTGTGCATTGAACTAGAATAAAAGAAATTCATAGAATATTTTTCAATTCACAGCTGAATTTTCAAACAGGTTCAGTCTAAATTGGCTCTTTTTCCCATTTTTTTTGGTTTTTTAAACATTACTTCCTTGATATTTACTGCATAATATTTATCCTAGTTCACTGCATAGCTCCAGCCATTAGTTACACAAATGCCAAAGCTTTACTGAATAAAGCCACCCATTAGTCACTTATCACAGCTGGCGCGGCTGCCATTTTTAATGCAATTTTTGACAAAAATTACCTCCTAATAAATAAATAATCAATATTTTGCACTGTAAGTGGCTGGGTAAGTTGAATAAGACATGCTTGTTTTGAGGAAAAGGTTTTTTCAACGCTGGCTGCTCTTAAATTTTTTTTTTGTTTTTGAGTGGCCTACCACCTTAAGGAGCTTAGCCCCTAAAAGCGCGGGCCGTCGTGTACCGGTTCCTACATTGAGGAAACCAAGACCTACCATGAAAGAATGCGGCAGCACAAGAATGACCTCCGTCACTTGAACAGTGGACGGAGCGCAGTGAAAAAGCACTGCTAGCGGTTTGACCACCATACCAGTCCCGACGGCGCGGTGATTTTGGAAGAAGAAAGGAACCTTGCCGGCGGCCCCTCCTCGAATCCTGGTACATTGAGCAGACAGCGGGAAACATCAACCACACCACGGGGGCACTGCCCTCCCTCTACTGCCAGGGTTTGCGACGACTCACGGCAAACCATCACGCCTGGGAAGAAGGTGTTGCACATCTCGGGCCTTCTCACCCCTGGAGAAGAAGCCGATCAGGCTTCGAAACGTCGCGGTTTCTCAAAAATAAATTTTGGCTGGAGTTTTCTCTTTTCTCCAGTTTTCTTTTATCCCAACCAGGCAGACTTCTGCCGAATGTTCACCTTTGAAAAAATATAGGTATTTGCCTTGCAGGCCTCAAGCCCAGAGCGTCGAGCTCGCTGCTTCGTTTTGTACTCTCCTTGCATTCCTTGGGCTGTATTAAGAGCTCGAAAGCAAGGTACGAGAAACGAGCCTTGGAAACACCCGTGTCATGAAGCTTTTTGCCGTGTGAACTGGACGAACACAATGACGGCTGAGGGACCACCGAAAGTGCTTCGGCGCGTCAAAGCTGACTATGAATGGAAAGATGTTTGAATAGGAAAGAAAAGAAAAAAATACGAAAACAGAAACGGGTGTTGCTTTGTTGTGTCGGCAAAGACTGAACTGCAGGCGTATTGGGAAAATATCGCAGCAATATCTCCTAAAGAGAGTAGAATTCGAAGAGGTCCTTAAAGTTTAAAAGCTCCTCGAATTGCCTAGAGGTAACAGAATTATTTGACCACATTACGGCCCAAATAAATTTGTTTTTGCGAGTGATGAAGCGCCGCGTATGGCATGAATGGTGTGTTTCTACCCCCTTCCTCCTTGAAATCCGGTCGCCACAACTTTCAAGGTACCACGGGGGGCAAGCTTTATCTAGCCACTTTAAATAACGCATCCGCTGTTTAATTGGTAACGAATGACATGACGAAAGTCGATGGCCTGTGTCGTCGCTACATTTTCAACAAAGCTCGAAATTCGACGAGATGGTGCATAGCTATTGGGAAATTGTTGAGCGCAAAAAATGCATTCAGAAGGCATTCACAAGCGCCGTCCTGTCTCTCTTGTACTTGTGAATGTCTTGTTTGGCGCTCAAAAATTTCCCAATTGCCACATATATATATGGAAAAACCGAAGCGGCATCTAAGGGCACAAGCGGTTCAATACAACAAAGAGCCAAGGAGCGCTCGATGCTCGCGAATCGTGCTGCTTTGTCGTCTTTGAACGATGAAGCTGGAACATTGCACTCATTCTGCGTTGATTAGGTACATAATTGTCGATCAAACTCAATGTGGATCACGATGTCGCCTAATAAAATGGCCTGGAGTTGTACATGTGTCAGAACATGCTGCACAGCCCACTTACATGCCCTCGTATATGAGGGCATGGTCAGCTTGATAATTTAAAAAATAATTTCTGGGCCTTTGCAAGACGGAACATCTATACGATTACAAGGCACGCCATAAAAGGAGGCTATAAATATTTGTAGCCATAGGTCGGCAAAATGAATGGAGCCCACGCAGACTCACTCAATAAATGTATTTCGCTTAGCACTCACTAGGACCCAGACTAACCTAAATTCTGCTGAAGCGAACTCACTCGGACTCAGACTCATGAATATTTTCGTCAACCGGACTCACTCGGACTCATACTGACCAAAATTTTCCGCAAGCAGGCTCACTCGGACTCATACTTACGAAAATATAACTCAGCCGTACTCAGTCAGATGCCGACTCACGAATATATTCGTCAACCGAACTCACTCGGACTCAGACTCACCAAAATTTTTCTCAATCAGACTCACTCCGACTCAGACTCATCTAAGTATAACTCAGCCGGACTCACTTGGACTCAGACTCACCAAAGTATAACTCAGCCGGACTCACTCGAACTCAGACTCACCAAAATTTTCCTCAAGCGGACTCACTCGGACTCGGACTCACCTAAGTATAATTCAGCTGTACTCGCTCAGACTGACTCAGGCCTCAATCTGAGTCTGAGTGAGTCTGCCGACCTATGGACAAGTGTGGCCAGAATTCATCAGGAAACGCCCGTATGAAGTTTGGGAGAGTATGTTGAAAATAAAATTGCTTAGCACATCGAATAGACTCGTTGAGAAGTGTCTGGTTCGCTCGAATTGTTTTCTGGGGGCACTACGACGTCTTAACCGCTTTAGTTTTCTTTTTTTGATGCAAGATGTCACGTGTGATCCAAGGATTACTTTTCGATACGCTTTTCTTTTTATTAGGCACAAATTTATCTATACAGTACAGACATAACTTTTTAACTGTGTCCCATAGCTCTGAAGCATCAGACCCACCAAAACTGCTGAGGTTTACATCCAGGAAGTCTAAAACACTGTCATCATCTGTATGAAGGAAATCTGTAACCATGACTGTTTCAGAAAGCGCACTTGTTTTGCCAAGACGGGGCATGAACACTTCACCATAAAGTGGTCTGAAAGACCAGGTTCAATTGCGACACAAAAATTGTCCATGCATCGGCTTAAAAAAATTACACCATCTCCCGCTAAAGGGAACCATGTGTAGATGTGAAGCAGCGGGCGCTAACGCTTATCCTGGCGGCGGCGTTGACGCTGGCGCTCATCGCAGCGTTGCGCAGGAGAGAAAACTGGGGAGGCGCAAAGGAGGCAGTGATGGAGCAGTTTTTCCTACTAGAACATGCCAATCGCTGCTAATGGGCAATGAGAGACAGAAGACTCCGACTGGACACAGAGACCCGCACTCCGCTTTTAGTTAACGCGCACGCTGCGAATTTTTATTGTTCAACAACGCACAGGAGAAATCTCCCACCGGCACCACCTTGGAGGTCAAGATCCATTGCTATATATACGGGATGGCCAGTGAACGGTTGTGCAGCGCGAGCAGTCGGTTTTTTCAACCAAGAAACTCGCTAGCAGACGCTGCCTGCGTCGGCGTCGCGAGGCGAGAGAGGGAGGAGCGTAGGAGAGGAGAGAGAGGGGGGTGACACGCATGCGCAGTGGGAGTGTGAACGCCGTGGGCAGGGATGCGTAGAGGAGAGAGGGGGGGAGCGTAGGAGAGGAGAGAGAGGGGGGGACGCGCATGCGCAGGGGGGAGTTCGACGCCGCGGGCAGGGATGGAGAGAGGGGGGGAGTGTAAGAGGGGAGAGAGGAAGGGAGGCGCATGCGCAGTGTGGGTGTGGTTGCCGCGGGGAGGGATGCCTAGAGGAGAGAGAGGGGGAGAGGAGGTTTTTTATTTTTATTTTTTTTTTAACTGTTTGCGCATGCGCAGTAAGGGTGGGCGCGCGGCACACCACCACCACCACCACCACCACCACCACCACCGGATTAAGCTTCGCCATAAGATGCTTCACATGTAAAAAACAAGATCCAATATAGATGACGAACTTCCCTTAACACGAGTAGGTTGTCTAACCACTTGTTGCAAATTACTGCACAGCGTTAAGTCCAGCACATTGTGAACATGCGTGCTGGGCTCATTAGAAGTAGATGGATTCTCCCAATCAACACCAGGAAGGTTGAAGTCCCCAGCAATAATTATTTTTTCTTGTCTAAAATACTACACGTGTTCGTGTAAATCTTGCAAAAACTGTGGCGGTGCATCGGGAGGACGGTACATGGCCACGAGTATTAAAGAAAAGCCGCAGCATGAAAATTTTAAGGAAATGCTTTCATGATTATCGATTTGGTTTGTAAGTGTTGCCAGAATGTTTTGTTTAATAAGAATGGCAACGCCACCACCTTTTGAATTTCTATCCCGTCGAAACACTTGGTACGAAGGCGGAAATATGCTGTTGTGAATTTCACTTCGGAGCCAAGTTTCAGCGATTACGACATGAGGACTGTATCCCAGAATTACGGCTTCAAGCTGATCACTTTTTTTTTCACAATACTGCGCACATTGATATTTAAAAGGCGCAGTTGCTTAACGCGTGACTGTTTCCGTAAATCTTTGCTGGGAATTCTTTGTCGGCTAGCCAATTCAACCCTAGAACATGCATCATCATCCCATACGTATAGGTCATTATCTATTCGCAGTTTATCATGCAGAAGAATGACTTTCTTGCCATGTTGCTTTTCTGTTTTGGCACTTTGCCATAACAGCTTGCGTTTCCTTACAGTGTCCGCCGAATATTCATTCTGAATGGAAATTCTTGTTACCTTTAGCTTTCGTTCATTTTTAAGAACTTCCTGCTTCTCGTTATAATTTTGAAAGAATACAATGACTAGTCTCTTTTTATCAGATTTTCCAATGAGATGTATTCTTGCGACAGAGCTGTACCTAACGTTAGTTTAGTACAAGAAAAGGTCATCAATTACTTAAAACGTGAAGAGCTGTCTCAGTTTCAGCGCTATCCTCCTGAATTCCAAACACAACCAAATTCGAGCGTCTGGTCCTATCCTCAAGGTCAGTTACCATTGCTTGAAGCGATTTGACTGCCTGTTCTAGGCCATCAGCTCGCGCTACATGCATTCCCAATTCGGTAAAACGCTTATTAAGGTCTGAAATCATTTCTTAAATGCGAAGCATTTCTCAGCAAACTTCGGCGACTTTGAGCGTATCTATCTATCTATCTATCTATCTATCTATCTATCTATCTATCTATCTATCTATCTATCTATCTATCTATCTATCTATCTATCTATCTATCTATCTATCTATCTATCTATCTATCTATCTATCTATCTATCTATCTATCTATCTATCTATCTAGCCGCCTACGACTTTGTGCTCCCCTGGCCGTATCGTTAATGGGATTTGTACCAAATTTGGTATGACATAACATGACTGTATGACGAACATAAATGGCTGGTCAAATCATAAAAATCATGACTAACTTGTCATGAAAAGTATGATTTACATGCCACGCTCGTGGCGCGCTCGCGGCCGTTTCGTTAGCTTGATATACACCAAATTTGGGATTTAGTGACATGAATGTATGAAGAACATAAACGACAAGTGGCAATATGAAAATCATGACTTCATGAGCGACATGACTTGCATTCCATGCTCATAGCGCGCTCGCGGCCGTTTCGTTAGCTTGATATACACCAAATTTCGTATTGAGTGACATGACTGTATAACGAACATAAGTGGCAGGTGGTAAGATGGAAATCATGACTTGTCATGTGCGACATGACTTGCATTCCACACTCATGGCGCGCTCGCGGCCGTTTCGTTAGCTTGATATACACCAAATTTGGTATTGAGTGACATGACTCTATGACGAACATAAATGACAAGTGGAAATATGGAAATCATGACTTGTCATGTGCGACATGACTTGCATGCCACGTTCATGGCGTGTTCGCGGCCGTTTCGTTAGCTTGATATACACCAAATTTGGTATGGAGTTACATGACTGTATGACGAACATAAATGACAAGTCGTAATATGGAAATCATGACTTGTCATGTGCGACATGACTTGTATTCCACGCTCAAGGCGCTCTCGCGGCCGTTTCGTTAGCTTAATATACACCAAATTGTATATTGAGGGACATTACTGTATGCCGAACATAAATGACAAGTGGTAATATGGAAATCATGACTTGTCATGTGAGACATGACTTGCATGCCACGCTCATGGCGCGCTCGCGGCCGTTTCGTTAGCTTGAGATACACCAAATTTGACATTGAGTGACATTACTGTATGACGAACATAAATGACAAGTGGTAATATGGAAATCATGACTTGTCATGTGAGACATGACTTGCATGCCACGCTCATGGCGCGCTCGCGGCCGTTTCATTAGCTTGAGATACACCAAATTTGGTATTGAGTAACATGACTGTATGACGAACATAAATGACAAGTGGTAATATGGAAATCATGATTTCATGAGCGACATGACTTGCATTCCACGCTCATGGCGCGCTCGCGGCCGTTTTGTTAGCTTGATATACACCAAATTTGGTATTGAGTGACATGACTGTATAATGACCATAAGTGGCAGGTTGTAACATGAAAATCTTGGCATGCATGTTATCTACAATGCCATTTACATGCCACGCTCATGGTGCGCTTGAGTGCAGTTCGCTAGCTTGACGTACACCAAAATTGGTATATCGCGACGTGACTGTATGACGAACACAAATGACAGGTCGTAACATGTAAAACATGACATGCAAATTATGTAAAGCATGATTTGCTCCTTCCTGGCTGCTTCGCATTACATCGATTCCCACAGTGCGTGGGATCTGCCGGCTTTTTCCATATTGGTCTGCTGATTGCTCAAAGTGGCTATCTTTGTGACCAACTTATTTTGGTCGTCTAGAAGTTTCGTCTATAAGGCTTCAGTGTTTGGCCCAGGGTTCATTTCAATATCCTCGCACAATAAAAGTTTGTATGTACAAAGAACATCGCATACAATTTGAAGACACTGGTGTGTGCATGGCAGGACCAGGAGGCCGCGATAGTCACTTTTGAATGAGCTATAGTGAACACTAACCTGCGTAACCCAGAAGAACGGCTTGTTAGGCAACATCATGAGGCCTGGCCCGCCACACCCAGTGAAGTTGAAGCGATGCGGCATCTCCCTTAAAAATGAGTCTGTAGCAGTCACGTGGGATGGCGGTCTGATGACGTGAAGCCATAAGCACTGACGATGCGGTGCAGTGTGTGCTGTTGGATCCAACCATGCATCGAGTTGAATTCGATCCGGTTGAAGGGCTGCGTTCACTAACTGGGACAGTAGAACCTGCATAACGCAGAAGAACGGCTTGTTAGGCAACATCGTGAGGCCTGGTCCGCCACACCCACTGAAGTTGAAGCGATGCGGCATGTCCCTTATAAATGAGTCTGTAGAAGCCGCGTGGGACGGCGGGTTAATGACGTGAAGCCAGAAGCACTGACGATGCGGTGCAGTGTGTGCTGTTGGATCCACGCATGCATTGATTGAATTCCATCCGGTTGAAGGGCTGCAGGTTCTACTGGGATATTAGAACCTGCGTAACGCAGAAGGACGGCTTGTTAGGCAACACCGTGAGGCCTGGTCCGCCACACCCACTTTGCGCGTTGGTCTCAATTTTTGTCCTGCCACAGGTGGACACAGTGAATTTCAACTAGTGAAAGACTTAGGTCATTTTGCCCGCAACTTACGTTTGCGCGAGTTCTTTCACGACCGGCCCAACACAAACGACTCAAAAAGTGCATTACCTTCTGGCAAACGTTGGGTCCCTCCTGCCCAACACGACAGATGCTCATGTATTTACATCAAAGCAGTACAAGGAGACGTACTGCAATCGTATCAAAACCAAACACCCTTCCCCCGCAACCTGTCTACCAGTGAAATGAAAGCACCCTGTCCTCTCTCAATGACATTGTCATCAAGCCTGCCGACAAAGGTGGTGCCGTTGTCGTAATGAACAAGTCCGATTACACAGCAGAGGCCCATAGACAGCTAGCTGACGCGAGTTTTTGCACACGCCTGGATCAGGGCCCCACTGAACATTACAAATCTCTTGTCCAAAGTACTTTGCTAGATCTTGTCAAAAACAAAAAGGTGCCTGACAATGTGATTTATTCTCTCATTCCCCCTAAGTTCGGTTCCCGGTCGTTTTCACCTAAAGTACATAAGATAAACAACCCCGGCCGTCCCATTATTTCTGGTATAGGTAGGGGAGAGTCGGGAGGTTTGGGACAGTTGGAGGAATGGGACAGCGCGTCTATCTCTCTTGCGGTTACCTCAAAGACGTTAGCTAACTACTCATTAGATGATGCTAACATACCGATTGCGTAGCGTAATGGCTGGCGTATTTGGCGGATGGAGCTTTCTGTAATTGCAAATCACGCTTTTCGCGCGCCTAAGGTAAGTTTTTGCTATCTGAATTGTAACGCTCTCGGATTTAAAGCATTTTCTGGATGCTAATATAATTTTTTCTCCAAAAAACACACATAGGCGCTGTACTTTTTCAAAGAAAAAGTTTAGGCATTACGACTGAACTTTACCCGCTGAACATTGTTTACTTTGGGAAACGTAGTTTGGGAGGAATGGGACAGTTGAGTTGAGGGAGGAACGGGACACTGTCCCATTGCTCTCTATTCTACTGCCACACCGCGTTACACAGCGCAAAAAGAAAAATGTAGGACAGAAGTCCTTGCATGTACATTGGGCAAGCATAGGAATGAAGAATTCACCGAGGTTAGCCCGACTGTCCTAAAAAAGGAACGCAGTACAGTCAAGACTGCCGCCACAGTCTATGATTAAAAAAAAAGAAATGGCGTTTGCTGAAGGATTGCTGTTCTTCAAGTGAAGAAGGCACACTGGCCGTTGCCTTTGACGAGTCTGAAAACGGCATGTCAGGTTTTGATAATGACTGGCATGCCATTTATGGAATCAATTGGTCTATAATGAATATATTCAAGTGACAAAAGGCGATGTTTTTGTTGACAGTTCTAATAAAAAAAATTGGCGTTCATTACATGGCTAGTCAAGAGCAGTAATAACATCTCAGCGTCAGTATGCAGTTCCTGCTGAACGAAGAACAGAGCTCTCAGTTCTACTTTCCTCCTGAGAAAGATAAGGGGACTTTACCTATTACGGAAATTGTCATGAAGCTGCCAGTGTCAAAATCTATCGGTGCAGCAAAGCTTGTGCAACTCCGTTTAATGTTTGACGTTGAACTATCCGCTTATAATGGTAGCTGGAGACCCTTGGACCATTGTGTTACATACGTCCCACTCCTCCCAAGTGATGTCCCACTCCACCCACAGAGGCGGGTGGAATGGGACAGATTTTAGCCATCACAAACTATTTTTTACAGCTGCACCAGGAGTCATAGGAACCAGTGCGTCTCAGAAATTTTGCAGCTTGATTAGACCTGTATTATAATCAATCAAACATCGCTCTGCGTTCAAAATCAACAAAACTAAAAATACAATTGTGAAAAGTGTCCCAATCCTCCCGACTCTCCCCTACTGTCAAAGAAAATTTGTCGAACTACGTTGATTCCTTGATTAGTAGTATCCCAACATCACTTCCGTCTTACGTATGGGACACTACCAACATTGTGTCAGGTATAATCGACCTCACTATGCCCCAATGTTCTCTTTTAGTTACACGATGTAGCGTCCTTATACACTAATATTCCACATGCAGATCGGAATCACGGCAGTCGACCAAGTCCTACGAAGCCGCATCACCCGATAAACTTATCGATAGCAACATATTGGCAACATTGCTCAGGCTTATTTTAGAGCTAAATAACCTCCTATTTGAAGCACAGCATTATGTCCTAGTTAGCGGCACGTCGATGGGTGCGCGGATTGGACCCAACTATGCCAATATATTTGTGGGTCAGCTTGAAAGTAAATTTTCGCAAACCCTCGCGCTGAAACCTTTCTATTACAAACGATACATCGATGACAATTGTCATATTTGTCCACACGGTGAACAAGACTTACTTTCCTTCATATCTGACTTTAACGATGCACACTGATCAATATCATTTTCCCGCACCTACTCTGCTTCTACTATTAACTTCCTTGACGTCAGCGTATCAGTTGAGAATGATAAACTATCCACTGCCCTCTACAGGAAGCCGACAGACCGGTATAAGTATTTGCACTTTGACAGCAGCCACGTGAAGCATTGCTAGGCTAGCATTTCTTACAGTCAGGCATTACGCTTTAAAAAAATCTGTTCAGAACAATCAGAATTAAAAAAAAATGCGGAACACTAAAATACGCTCTAGTCATAGAAAAGTACCCACCACAATTAATTGACGACGCAATAAAACGTGCTGATGTGCATGATCGTAGAACTCTGCTGTGCACTGCTAAGAAATGGACCCCGTCACCACAAACAAACCTTGTACTCAACCATTCTGCTTCAGTTCTGCGTGTTTCTGATGTGCTAAGGAAGCGCCATAATATTCTAATGCAAAGCGAACGCCTCAGAACCATTTTTGCAGAACCACCTAAAGCAGTGTATCGCAAGGCTAAAAATATTCGAGACATACTCTCATCGTCATCATCGAAAACAGACTGTCCTGATATGATCGGATGCCACCCTTGCCGAAAACCCGCGATGCAAAGTACGTCCGTACATGCGCACATCGCGAAAAGTCACCAGTAGAGGTTCTAGCTTTTTTTTTTAATCAAAGGCAATTTCGACAGCGGCACTAAGATCGTAATATACATGATCGAATGCGTGCTATGCAAGAAACAGTACATTGGGCAAAGAGAAGGACCCTTTAGACTGCGTTTTAACAATCACAAATCTCATACTAACACCTTGCACAACCTGCCCATCTCAAGACACGTGCACCTCCCTAACCACTCTTTTGAAAAACTAAAAGTCACACTACTCGAATCTGGTTTCCACGCAAATTATGATAGAGAAGCCCGTGAATCCTTCCTCATCTATTAGTCTGACATCGTCGCCTCTGGTATGAATGAAAACGTAGGAAGATTGAGCTGCCTATCTGTGATAACCGTATCACTTTGTTTAGTTTCCCTGCTTTGACTAGCAACTCGCAATATATCGTTTACATTGCTTGGTCACGTAGCACCAACTTAACAAAGTCTTTTGCTTTAGCGCTTTTTTATACATTTTTTGATATTTTTAAAAAATCTTTTTTCTTTTTGCACCTTGCGATTACCAGTCGTACTACATGTCATGTTATGCGTTTTCAAGCTACATGTCAGTTACGCGTTCTCAAATCACGTGCTCGCAAAATGCAAACTTTTCACATGGGTATCAGGTGCTCTTCACAGCGACTGATATGCATTCTTGTAAGCCCGTATATCGCTTTTCATGTCAGTTCAGTATCTTTATCAGATTGATATGCACATGTATATAAACTGCACTCATACCATGCATTTTATTCCGATGAAGCCTGGACCCGCGGCTGTAACGTCAATAAATCGATTCGTACGCGTGTCTACTTGACCGCGTATATTTACCCGGACACAGACTGGCTTACACGCGTGCGCACACACACACACACACACACACACACACACACACACACACACACACACACACACACACACACACACACACACATATATATATACATATATATATATATATATATATATATATATATATATATATATATATATATATATATATATATATATATATATATATATATATATATATATATATACACACAGAGATGCCCATGCGCGATACATTCGGCCGTCGGCTCAGAGAAGTTACAAACGTATCGACACCATTCAGACAACTGGCGTATTAGCTCATGCGCCATGTAAGAAAGGTAGCTTCTGTCTCGAAAAAGGTGACTGACGACGGCTCACTGATCACCCCTTTCTTATTTTCAATCACTGCTGCCTCTATTATGAGTCCAGCAAGCTAATTCCGCCGCGAAGTCCCCTCTCAATCCTTATTATGAACGCCCCTTTCGCGTTCGCGTTGCCAGAAAAAGGAGAGGGTAGACGCTTATGGTAGAAAGAACTTCTTATGAGACTGACAAAGCCTTATTTTGAACGCGTTCGTCCTTTGATACCCGAGTCTCCGGCATTCCACACGAGGGAGCCTTTTGTTGCGACTGCTCATCGCTCATTGCCTTCTGTCCTTCAAGAGCCCATTGTCATTTACACAGCCGACTGGCGTTCATTTACCAATTAACGAGGAAATCACCCTGCCTTCGGTGAACTGGTTCTTGCCTTCATGAGAACATTATCTTCATTCCACTTTGCAGTAATGTTCAAACGTATAGCGCATCCAAGGCGGGGCAAAGCGAAAGACGTTTGCTATGCGTCTTTCGAAAGACACATAACGGGACAAAGCGAAAGACACATGACACACGTCTTTCGCTTGGTCCCGTCTTCGATACGATATACGTTTCGACCAACAAGCCCGCCATGGAACCTTAGTTATAGTAAGGCGACGACTCCAACACTGATATGACTCCACCGGACCCTGGCTAACCTCTTATTAGTTTGGTCAAACTTTAGGGAACTCTCTGTTGCGAACTTGTGTATTTTGCACCGGCCAAATCCGAGCATTGAACATTATTACTCGGCACATCGCGTGCTAGTTTTGTCCGGCTTTATTTCGGTGCCCTAGAATTTCCAATTTACTTTAGAAACTGAACTGCCTCAGTTTGATATATTTACCATATTTCGAGACTCGTTGTTCGGTCTCCCCTCGTTGCTTCACTCACTCGCGAGGAAAAGACGAAACGGGTTCCAAAACGCCGACAGAGTCTTAAACTATAGCTGGCGCCAGTTCCTCATCAAGAAGTGCATAGACAATTACATAGTGTGTGTAATATAATGCATTTTATATTATATTAAACGGGCTTTCTTTTCTTGCACATCCAAAACAGTGTCATAGAAAAGGTGGGTCTAATCTATCGCATTGGTGTTCTTGCTTTTTATTCTGCAGCATAACATTAGTTCTGGAATATTTGGAGGGTAAGCTTTCCTTTCTTACAGTTCTTGCTTTGTGCATGCATGAATTTGAATTGTTGGGTGCAAAAGGTAGTAAGCATGACGTTATATGGTTGCTGAGCACTACGGAATGAAAGCACAGAAACATGCAGCTTTTTTTTTCTTGCATTTTCAGAAACCTCAGCAAAGTGGTAGTCTATTTTGCAACACCGAACTTTGACAATATTCGCACTGTGCCCAAGTATGACGTAAGATTTGCCGCTATTTCTAGTTTGCTGATACAGCTTTATGCAAGATGCTCACAAAGCTCTGCATCCTGACCACTGCCTTTTTCTTTCCACAGGGACTGCAGGCTTTTAGTGCGATCGGATCTGTCAATGGAATGTACTTGGGAGTTTCGTTTCTCATCATCGTCGAAGTTTTCGAAATCCTGCTAACCGGCTGTTCACGTGCCAGAGTGCGCACCCTTTCACCGGTCCGCGGTGTGTCAGTAAAACAGTAGGTACCATCATGCGGGCATCCTCGTGTATCCTCACTTGGTTAAGTGAGGTTGGCACGGGCTGGAGATAAGTGTTGAAGCGAAAGTGGCCGGAGGTAGTGATATGAGGGCGAGGGTGAAGACGCTGCCGATGTAACAGGCGAAGCAGGACAATAAAGATGATTTTTTTTGCATGAGTGCAGGAACGTCATTCAGATCGTATGTGTGGTGGGCTAGACGTCTGCTTTGCCATTGGGCATCATACAGCTAGGAGCTAACCCAGGGCACATGACCAGGAGAGGGGTGTATAAGAGCAGATGCACCACGCAGGTCGCATGTGCAGCGTGACTGGGGAGAAGCGGACCAATCAGACAAGTACACAGCGCTCCTGTCCACTGATATTTTATTTTCGCACGAACCGACAAATATACCGGGTGTTCAAAGTAAAGCTTTATGGTTTTCTTAAAATTCAGCACTGGGAAGAACATGAAAACCACCTTTGCAGATAGCTTATATATCCAGGGGGGACACAAAGTGAGACAATAATTATCGCTGTCAGGCGCCCAAATAACTTAGATTCAATAATTAACTGTTTAGTGACTGCAGCAAGCAAGCATGTTTGTATTGAAAAGTTGGAGGCAGTCGCGTTTATACACAGTTCCACTTGGAAGAATTCTTCTAGCATGTCTGTGCTCCGAGATATCCCGCTGCAAAGTTTCATTGTGGTTTACGTGATTACGCATGCAAGATAGTCAGCAGTGGCGCCAACTCCTCCCCGGTGGGCCGTGGCAGCTGCGTGCGTCGTTTAATCTGACAACGGGTTGTAGGCATCGGCAAAGATGATAACGGTTGCCCTTTTGCTACTGGCTGGCGATGGCAAGCAGTGACTGTTCGTCACATCGGGGAGGAACATTGCGCTGATCCACAGCGCCCTGCATGCGTAATCATGAAGACCACAAATAAACTTTGCAGCGGTAAATCTCGGAGCACAGACATGCTAGAAAAATTCTTTCAAGTGGAACTGCGTATAAACGCGACTGCCTCCAACTTTTCAATACAAAGATGCTTGCTTGCTGCCGTCACTAAAAAGTTAATTCTTGAATCTGAGTTAATTGGGCGCCTGACAGCGATAATTATTGTCTCACTTTGTGTTCCCCTGGAACCCAGGTCCTACAAACGCTGATTTATTACACAGCATTCTTCAGGGACAAGCAGATATGAAGGCTGAAGTACTATTGTTAAAATCAATGAACGAACAAATGATGCGTGACATGGACTTGCGATTTCGAGCAATCGAAGACAAACTACAAGAACTTAAAGATAAATCACCGGAAGTTGAAGCTCTTGAATCCACTGCAGCTTCGTTTAAAACTATGCTGTCATGGCAGAGTTCCAAGCTAACTGATCTTGAAGACCGAAGCCGTCGGGCAAACCTTATCATCTATGGTGTTCTCGAAAACACAAATGAAAATGACACCTCCCTTCGAACTGCTGTTGTGACCGATATATTCGAGAAAAAAATTGGGAGTAAACTGCAAGTCCATTGCCCGCATTCACCGTCTTGGCCGTCAAGGTAGTCGTAGGCCTGTCAATGCCTGTTTTCAAGATTATCAAGAGAAACAAGAAGTCTTAAAGAATTCAAATAAACTGAAGGGCTCCAGTATTTATGTACAAAATGATTATAGCCAGTGCACGCTGCGCAAGCGCCGCCTGCTTTGGGAAAGTGCAAAAGCTGAACGCGACAGTAGGAAACGGGTGACTCTTATTCATGACAAGATTAAAATTGATGGCAAACTTTTTGGCTGGAATGAAAC
The DNA here is from genome assembly GCA_030522465.1 of Rhipicephalus appendiculatus. Classification (NCBI taxonomy): domain Eukaryota; kingdom Metazoa; phylum Arthropoda; class Arachnida; order Ixodida; family Ixodidae; genus Rhipicephalus; species Rhipicephalus appendiculatus. Next base: position 11,667 of record JALIZH010001498.1, on the reverse strand, counting down.
AAATAATGAGCGTGTAGCTCTTCATCCACAAGCTACAGGCTCTGATTGACCCTCTCGGCAGTCTGCTTCCAAAAATTTGAGAGTACTGAACGTTAACGCACAAAGCTTGTCTAATAAAGTACACGAGCTCGAGTACCTTCTGCTCACTTATGACCATCACATTACAATTATCACAGAAACCTGGCAGCACGAAGGTATAAATGATTCAGTACTAATTCCTCCTACATATTAAATTTTCAGACGTGACCGGCCGACAAGAGGGGGGTGGTGTAGGAATAGTTCTCAAAGATGGCATTAGTGCTCGGCCCCTCCAACAAATTCATGAGCACGAAAGTCTATTCCTTAAAGTCAGCTGCTGGGGCCATTACTTCACCGTGTGTGCCGTCTACAGGCCACCCTCTTTAACCTCACGATTATCTGACTAAGCTGTACGACCACATGTGCGTATTCAAAAATGATCGTTTGATTCTCGCAGGCGATTTTAACTTGCCGAGTGTTGACTGGCGCGATCCCGGCTATGGGAATAATTTAACAACGTTAAACCCACTCGCTGACATTGCCCTGATGTGTGATCTTGTACAGGTTGTTAATGAGTGCACCAGAGAGGCTGCAAACACCCGATCTATACTCGACCTAATCTTTTTAAATTCCAATGTTTACAAATACACAATATCTATTGAAGACGGCATCTCCGTGTTTGGGATATATGGCGTAGCGCAGCCGCAGAAGAACTCGATTCCGTCGAGGTAGTTAAAAAAGGCTTTTATTTACACTGCAGAAGCCATAAAGACCCTGCTACTAGTCCAGCTACCCCGTTTCTCCCCTCGCGCTTGCTGGCGCTTCTTCTTCATCTAGTGGTGGTCCGCCAGCGCTCGCGATGGAATCAACATTCCCGCCCGCGCAGTGAAGTTAATCACGGAGTCCTAGGTGCTCTAACTTGCGGGCAGGCCAAGTTACGATAACGCCTCCTTGTGTTGTCTCACCGTGACGTTATCACCCAAACTTCTGAACTGAATAATCTCTGCGAGATTCCGTTGCTGTCGATGCTGCCTTGTCTTGTCATCGTGAGCCGTGTGCTCTTCAAACTCACTCTTCATTTCGCGAAGCTTCTCTTTTCACTTAGCATGCAGACTGAGGACATTTCCCGCCAGCTTGCGGAATAAGGCGACCAGGTCATCAGGCCTCTCAATGCTCTGTTGGAACTCTTCCCTCTGCAAGCGCGTTTCACCAAAACGGTCCAGCAGTGTCTTCATGTTGTGGTTGCCGTCCTGATAAGCGAGCTCTGTCGCCTTGTCACCGATGCCCACAGTATTATCAAAGAATGTGTCTTTGGCGAGCCGTAAGAAATGGCCTAGCAGCTGCTGAATGACAGCCTGGTCTTGTATGCGAAATTGCTCGTTGATTCCTACTGCCTGTGTCGACTCCTGTAGACTACTCTCCCGGCCGACCAATCGCGCTTCACTTCTTGTTGTCTGCTGATGCGGACGTTTAACAATGTCTTCTGGCAATTTCTTTCCTGCGACCAATTCATCGTGGTGTTGTTCCTCAACCAACTTCTGCTGCATCTCGAATACCAAAGGGGATGTTTGCCTTAATAAAACTTTTTGTTGGGCTAGTTGGTACATGCTTACTGAAATACAAATAGACGCAAACCTTCGAGGAAGAAAATTAGAGGCACTTCTACCTTTTGATGCTTCGCATTCTAAACTTGTCAAGAGGGCCGTTGCTTCCATGTGCCTGGAAGGAGCACTGGTAAAATCTTGTCCGCATAGAATGCAGGAAAGTTTCAGTAATCAGGTCACGCGGCTGTGTTCAGCTGGCTACCCTAGTTCTGTCGTTGTTGCAGACTCTGAAACCCTCCTTCAAAAACTGAAGGGATCAAGAAGAAACAGGCAGCTGATGGAACAAAGGCCCATGGTTATGCCATATGTGCACAAGGTTGCTCACAACCTTAAGAATGTGGCTAACAGGTACAAGGTACCTATGGTGTTCTCGGCGCCCCGCAAGTTGGCGAGCCTGTGCCCACGAATTTCGACTGCACCGAGGCCCTCCCCGTGTGGGAAGAGGCACGCAAGGCCGTATGTCGCCTGCTCGGTTGGCGTGGTGTACGAGATCCCGCTTAGTTGCGGTAGGGTTTACATCGGCCGGTGCATAAATGACAGAATTAGGGAGCATGAACTTTCCGTGAAAAATAAACTTTCGGCACATTTGCCGGTGCACTGTGGTTCCTGTAAGTGTGAGCCCGGGTTTTCCAGTGTTTCCGTTCTTGGAAAGAGTAATGATACATTAGCGCGTGAAATCATGGAAGCTTATTACATTAAAAAGAAGGGAGATATATGTGTTAGTGACACTTCTGTTGCTCTGCGTGGTGGTGAGTTTGATTTCTTGGAATCTTTTTTCGTGTAATCGATTTTTTTTGTCATTTCTTGTCAATCTTTTCGAGTGTTTTTTGACGAGCACGTGAGGTGATGTGCGCGCGCATAGTTGCTACGGCTATTAAAGTAGCTGATGTTCTGAGAATAAAGTTAGTTGCGAGTGACGCCCTTTCTGTTCTGCCTCTAATTTTCTTCCTCGAAGGTTTGCGTCTATTTGTATTTCAGTAAGGGATGTTTGCCGTAGCTTCTCTTCTGCTGCAAGCAGTTGCTTCCGCGCCTCGTTCAGCTCCAGAGTCAGCTTCTGTGTTTTTGATTCGGACTCCTTCATAAAGCCTGCCTGAGCAGCTTTCCGTATGACCTCTTCAAATTTAGCTTCCAATTTCTCATGAAGTCGTCGCTCCTCGGAAAGCAGGCATTGAAGTTCCCTCAGCTTGGTTGCATTTTCACTGTGTTCCCGTTGCCGCTCCATTTTCTCCTCACGCAACTTTGATCCCAACTCGGCTATCTTGGCTTCTAGTGATGCTGCCCGGTCCATGCCCCTCTCAACTTCTACTTGACGTGGTGCAGCGTCCTTCTGTTGGATGAGCCGATTGCGTTTAGTGTAGAATGCTGTCTCTGTGTGGGTCTTTTCTTCTGAGACGGTAGATGGCGTCCGAACAAGCGCAGTCTCATCATGGTCTTCAGATGTTCCACTCGGTGTGGTACAGCCAGGGGAGCGTGCCTCTTCTTGACCAACCACTGATAACTGCCTTGGTTCAGATTTCTTTGCGCTTTTCTTAGTTGCGTATTCATTCTGCTTGCTTGCACTGTCTTTGATGACGCTTTTGTGCGAGTTCCGAGTGGTCCTCCGTGGATCACACATACTTGAGGCGTGGCGCCCTTTGCACCTCAAGCAAGAGACCCTTCGTTTGCATTCACGCGCCCTGTGGCCTTTCGTCGTACACGTGAAGCACCGTTTATCGCTCGACAGCACTTGTTTTTTCTGTGTCAGAGAAATGTCTGTAGGACATGCTTCTGTTGGGTGCCGCCTTGATGCGCAGAACACACAAATCTCTCTGACACCTTGAAAATCACAAGAGGAGCTCGTCAGGAGAACAGATGAAGTCGGCTGGTCCCAACTGTGCCTTCGGGCTCGCTGGTTCGACGCATGCTGACAGCTGCTGTCGTGTCCGCTGCTATCCTTGTAGTCGCTCTTCTCTAGGCTCTCTAGTTCGACCGAAATGACCTTCAGGAGGCCGTCCAACCCTGAAGAATTAGCAGCGTTGCCCACGGCATTATTCTCAGCTTGTGCGACACAAGTACGGTGATACAGGACCACGACATCTCGGGGTAATGCCCTAAGTATGACGTCGCAGAGCATCGACGAAAATGAAGACCGCTGAACACCCAGTGACTCCAGTTCTCGGATGTTCACGAGCACGTGGTCGTAGAGTTGTCGGAGGGCTCTTGTATCACCAGATGCACGAACAGGAGTCAGCTGACGCAGTCTTGCGAAATATTCCTGCTCTTGGCGAGTCTTGTCCCCGAAGCGCTTCTGCAGCATGTCTACAGCGTCCTTGTAGCACGCTTCAGTTGTTGGAAGACCGGCCACCGCTGAAGCAGCATCTCCTTTCAAAAATTGTCGCAAATAGTGGAATTTCTCCGTCGTAGTCAGGGTGACGTTGTTGTGGACAATCTGGACAAACACCTCCCAGAACTCCGTCCATTTGCACACATCCCCAGAAAAGGGGATGTCTGCGCTTGTTCTTGTCTTTTCTTGTCGTCCGTGTTTACTACCGCGCAGTATACATACATCGATCATGAATCACCAACTGGCCCAATCGTCCACCCAGAAAAGGGCGCGATCGTGAGTATCGGCAGCTTGGCCCCCCGTCCTCTCTGATGGTGTAGCGATCGCATGGGTAGCCGACTCCGATCCCTCTTCAGCTGGTGTGCTCGAAATGCGGTTCCGCTTGCTTAGGAGCTCGGCAAGGATTCGCGTCGCGTTGTGCTCGTACTCTAAAACTGTGTCGTACTCGGATTGGAAGTCCTCGTCCGTGATGACGCTTTCCAATTCGTTGTTGAGCTTGTTCAACTCGTCGTTGTTGGTTTTAAGCCTCTCGTACATGGAATCGAGCTGCTCACGCGTTGCGGAGTCATTTCGAAGTAGGGCACTTGCCTCGTTGATGATCCGGCTGTTCAAGGATCGTCGTGAAGTCCGCTTCGCCTTGAGCTTGTCCATTTCTTCCAGGCAACTCGCAGCCGTCGGTTGGTCTATCCCGGGTGGATCGGCACCAAAATGTTTGGGATATATGGCGTAGAGCAGCCGCAGAAGAACTCAATTCCGTCGAGGTAGTTAAAAAAGGCTTTTATTTACACTGCAGAAGCCATAAAGACCCTGCTACTAGTCCAGCTACCCCGTTTCTCCCCTCGCACTTGCTGGCGCTTCTTCATCTAGTGGTGGTCCGCCAGCGCTCGCGATGGAATCAACATCCGACCATAAAGCAGTGTTTTTATCCTTTGGTATTGGCGAAAAAAAAGTACACCGGCAAGAGACCAGACATGTCATTAAGGATTACTCGAAGGCGGACGACCAGGCCATTTTGAATTATCTGTGGTTCTTATGCGATAATCTTTCTGATAATGTGTCGACCATTTGGAATTATATAAAAACTGCCATACACTACTGCATTCATAAGTTTGTGCCAAGCAAACGTGTTAGAAAAAACAGAAATAACCCATGAATCACCAGAGACATCATACATTTGCACCGCAAGCTAAAACGTGCTAAAAAGAAGAATAAAAAGCACTGCAGCCTTATCTTGTTGAAAGCCCAGCTTGCAACTCGGCTAAGCGAAGCTAGGGCGAGGTACTTCAACCATTCGCTTCCTAACTTTTTGAAAACTAACCCGGACAGATTCTGGCGGTACTTGAACCATACGAACAAATAGCCAACCGAGATATCAGTAAACGCCAGTCATCGGGAAGAATTGAATCACGAAAAGAAAGTCGAAAAAGATGGGTGAAGTATTGTTATCAATGCAACTAAAATTGCAAACCAATTCAATCATTACTTTCGCTCGGTATTCACTCAGGGAGATCATGCTGACACGAATAATAGTTCCCTTCCTACCATATCTGCCGACTTCATAACTGTCGAAGGTGTCCTTTCACTGTTACTTAATGTTAAGACTAGATCGTCTGATGGTCCTGATGGTATACCTAACGTATTTCTGCACCGTTACGCTGAACCTATCGCGCATATCTTCACCCATCTTTTTCGACTTTCTTTTCGTGATTCAATTCTTCCCGATGACTGGCGTACGGCGCGTGTTATTCCTGTTTTTAAGAAAGGTGATCGCCTGAATGTTGAAAATTACCGCCCTATATCATTAACTTCCGGTCCATGTAAACTTCTTGAGCACATCATCACGCATTGCATAATGTCATTTCTTGAAGAAAACAATATTTTGACGCCTTTTCAGCATGGTTTTAGCAAAGGCCTCTCGACTACCACCCAACTCGTCACTACTATTCATGACTTTGCAATAGCACTTCATAAGGGCGACCAAATAGACGCCATATTCTTAGATTTCAGAAAAGCTTTCGACTGTGTCTGTCACGGTAAACTACACACGAAACTTTCAAACATTGGCCTACCTATTAACCTAATCCAGTAGATTCGCTCTTACCTCACCTGCCGGAAGCAGTTTGTTCAGGTCGAAGGCTGCAGCTCTGGGGTTCTACCTGTAACCTCGGGAGTTCCCCAGGGCAGCGTCCTAGGCCGTGCCTTGTTTCTCATCTTTATCAATGATATCATTTCATCAGTTGATACCTCTGCCATAAGCCTAAAACTTTTCGCAGATGACTGCCTTCTTTACAAGCAAATAAAAAGTCAAAGGGACCAAGAGTGCTTGCAAAACAACCTAAATTCTCTCTCCAATTGGTGCAATACTTGGTCGATGGAATTAAACATCAGTAAATTGGTCTTTATGCGAATTTCAAATAAAATTAGCCCTTTTACATCGCGGTACACCTTAAATAATAATCCCTTGATCGAAGTGAACAATTTTAAATACTTTGGAGCCAAGATTACCAATAGACTGTCGTGGAGCAGCCATATTGATGACGCTTGTTCCTCTCCCTCTAGAAAGCTAGGGTTTCTAAGACACAAACTAAAAAACGCGCCACCACAAATAAAACTTCTTGCATTCAGTACATTTATTCGACCCCGTCTAGAGTACGCATGCGTGGCCTGGGATCCATATTTTAAAAAAGACATTCATAAGCTTGAAATGGTCCAGAGAAGGGCGGTAAGATTCATTTATAATGCCTATCACAATCTTGATTCACCTTCATCATTGATGGCTACAAACAACATTCCACTCTTGAAACAGCGTAGAGCTATCGCCAGACTCAAGTTTCTTTTCCTGCTTCGAAATCGTCAGTTTAATATCGATCCTCATGAATACCTCTCTCCGTCTTCTTCCAGGCAAACCAGACATAATCACAATCATGATCTGACACCATACTTTGCGCGTACTAACCTGTTCAAACACTCCTTCTTTCCACGAACCATTAGCGAATGGAATACATTGCCTACATATGCTTTTCCTGAGCATGGTATTACAGATTTCGAAAAATACATGCATCTTTTCGCTTAGACAACATTGTTATTACCATGCTAGATAACGTCATCTCATGTTTTCAGTTGTGTTACTTTTGTGCTTGAGACTGTTTCTAGCAATGTGTGCACTTTTTTTTCTCTCTAGCCCTTTCAGGGTCGAATTTTTTCGCGAAATGCGTGCCAAAAATGTGTAATTTTTTTATTGCTGAAATAAATTCTCCAGACCATTCTATTTAAGAACGAAATTGTCCAAAATTTTTTTTCGTGACCGTAAAGTGACAAAAAAATCATTTTGTGTTGTTACATGCACATGCTTTATTCATAGTAACATCAAGCAAAATCCTGAACAAAAACACTTTTACGATTTCTTATAAATAAAAATTATGCATTATAATAAACATGGCTCACAGACATACAAAAATAAGCGCACCAGAGTACTTTTCCGGTAAAAAATGATTTTCCTCTAACACTAAACACTAGGGGAAAAGTCACCTTTGATCCGATCCGGATCGTCTCACCGCGCACGCTTTCAAGATGTCGCTCCTTCATCATCGTCCGAGCCTGAACTCGTAAATAAATCCTCGCCTGATGAAATGACATCCAATGAATCAAATTGGGCACTTGGGGAATAGTCCACATCGGAAGAATCGCCGCTCGACTGCCTAGCACCAGAGCAACCGGCGAGCACTTCCGTATCCGAGGCGAACAGCGTAACTGAGCGCACGGAAGAAAACTATGGGGTTGTGCGCCCGTCCGTTAAATAAAACGAGTGAAAAAGCTATAATAATCCTTCGTCTTATCGCCAACGAGACGTAGTTAGTTTTTCCGAGTTCCCGAAACTGGAAACTCAAGCACGGCGGCGTCGTTTGTATAATTTAGCGCCTCCCGAACCAGATGTGAGCGCGCCCCGAGGAGCCATAAAAGAGAGAGAGTCACAAGCGCTCACCCCTTGAGAGATTAGAAACCAAACAGCCATCAGCTTTGCGGGCGCGAGAAGCGATAACCAACGAAGGACGAAACCGAAACCAGCCGCACCATATGCGCGCGTTCGGGTTTGCAAGCGAAAGCCGCCGCGCCGCCTTGGAAAGCAAAAAAGCAACAGAGGGACATCGGCGCGTGAAAAAAAATTCCACGTGTTCCGAAGCATGGCAGCACATGTCAAGCAAGAGAAGTGATCGAAAAGCCGGCAGATCCCACGCACTGTGGAAATCGATGTAATGCGAAGCAGCCAGGAAGGAGCAAATCATGCTTTACATAATTTGCATGTCATGTTTTACACGTTAGGACCAGTCATTTATGTTCGTCATACAGTCACGTCACCCTATACCAAGTTTGGTGTATATCAAGCTAGCGAACTGGACGCAAGCGCACCATGAGCGTGGCATGTAAATGGCGTTTTAGATGACATGCATGCCAAGATTTTAATGTTACCACCTGCCACTTATGTTCGTTATAAAGTCATGTCACTAAATACCAAATTTGGTGTATATCAAGCTAACGAAACGGCCGCGAGCGCGCCATGAGCGTGGCATGTAAGTCATACTTTTCATGACAAGTTATTTATGATTTTCATGATATGACCAGCCATTTATGTTCCTCATACAGTGATGTTATGCCGTACCAAATTTGGTATAAATCCCATTAACGATACGGCCAGGAGAGCACAAAGTCGTAGGCGGCTAGATAGATAGCTAGATAGATAGATACGCTCAAAGTCGCCGAAGTTCGCTAAGAAATGCTTCGCATTTAAAAAGGCGCGTGTTTTAAACCAGCCGCACCGCGGGCGCGCTCAGATGCGCAAGCGATAGCCGATGCCGTTTTGCGAAGCACAAAAAAAGCAACAACGGAGAGACACCGGCACATGAAAAAAAATTGACAGTTTTTCGAAGCATGACAGCATATTCCAAGCAAGAAAAATGATAGAAAAAGGCGCGCGTTTTAAACCAGCCGGACCGCGAACGCGCTCGGGTTCGCAAGCAGTTGCCGGAGCGCCGCTTTGCGAAGCAAAACAAAAAAACATCGGAGAAACATCGGCGCATGAAAAAAATTCCACGTGTTCCTGAAGAGTGGCAGCACACGCCAAGAGAGAGAAATGCTCGAAACAAGCGCGCGTTTTAAAGATAAAGGCCGTGCCGTACATGTATGGTGAAAACCATTTGGGCACTGTTAGGTGCTGCCGTACATGTACGGCGAAAGCCATCAAAGGGCTAGTAGTGTATATTTAAATCACGCGACTTAGCATGTACTTTTTTTTAAGTTGTCGCGTAGGGTAGTTAGAAAACTTGCTGTACAAACCTGTTCATTTTGTTTCCACTGTGTTCCCTTTTTTTCGCCCCTCCTGCTTGGTCTACAGACTGCAGTATGTACTAAATAAATAAAATAAAATAAAAAAATATATAAGCTATCTGCAAAGGTGGTTTTCATGCTCTTCCCAGTACCGAATTTTAAGAAAACCATAAAGCTTAACTTTGAACACCCTGGTATACCCATAGGGGTATCAGCCGGGGGGGCAAGGGGGGGCACGAGCCACCCCACTGAGAAAAGTTAGGGGGCTGAGCCCCCCCCCCCCCCCCCCCCACTTCCGACAGTGGTCACTGTTGGGTGCACGCTGGGAAACCAGCAACTAAGGCGAAGTTTTCCTTCCCCACAGTAATCACTCAATTATATTGTTACAAGGGAATGGGAATGTTACGAGAGAATGTTACAAAGTAAGGACATTTTTCCAACATTTCTGCTGTGACGATTTTTCTTGTAGGCTCTTTGCGGTGCGGGCCGCCTATATGCGACGCTTTCGCACCTTGTGCTGTAGCATTGCAGAACAGGCTAGCGCTGAGCAGGGGCCCTATGACAATAGATCACTTGTTCATGCTTTTATTCTGCTCTGCCTGCCATGAAATTTAAATCATTAACGATTCAATTACGGATGGGAACGAGGAAACTTTTTATGGACCGGTCAAAGTGCTTTCTGCTTCAGGAAAATAATTTTCTTTCATCTAAAAGGAATAGCATCACCGCTGCTCTGTCGAAGCTGCTGTGAGCCGATGAGTGTGACGAATCTTTTTTTAATGTTTGAGTTTTGCCGTGCTGGAAGCGCCAAAAGAAGGTTTCCGCTTTAGTATCCGATCAACCTGATCAGCCTTGCTTGTGGTAGCTTGGAGCGATGGTGGCAACTTGCAAAGTGGCGACGAATAAAGCAGTGGACTCGAGCACAGTGGGAAGCTCAGCTTTTAAGCTTGCCCCGCAACTCGAGCCACCGGACCAGGGAGATGGTGAAGGTCCGTGGTTTTTAGCACTAAGGAGGCTTAATTAAGAGTCGGGCTAGTTGATTCGCATTCAACTTGAATTGACTTTTACAGCTCAAAATACAACTCGGGAGGCAAAGACGCACACACGCGCAGCGCTGCTTATTTCTCTCTCTCCCTCTCTCTCTCAGCAAGGGCGAGCTCACAGATTTGTGTACGCGCATAAACAGCTAAACGTCGTTATGATGCAAGTGAAAATGTTCATTATACTCATATGAATCCATCTCGCCAGCTGCCATAAGTAGCTGCTGCTAATGTGATCGGCGGCCGGGGTTGCCTGGGTGGACATGAAAATGCGCCAGAAATGACGCCAAAAGTAGCCAAAGTAGCCATGTCATTTGATATTTTCGCCGACCTTTCTAGCCAAATAGAACACAAGCGGTATTATCAACAGTCTTTACTAATTGATGATTAAATAAAACCATTTTGAATAAGTAAAACCACAAGTTTATAAAAGAGCCATGTCGCCAACTGGAAATTTTCGTCGCCAACGGGGTCCAAAAGTAGCCAATTTGGCGCAAAGTTGCCACCAATGGCAACCCTGTCGGCAGGCTAGCCTACTTGAATGACGTTTAGAAGGCAACACTCTCCGGCTATTCCAAAAATCTTTAGGGATTGTTCAGCACGTGAATGCACTGTTTCATGTGCATAAGTTGTAATAAACACCACGACATATCACAGATTCCTGACGTCATGTAACAAGCAGGCGATTTTACGGCACACAGAAAATTTTAAATGCCGAAGAACCAATGGCCAACAATATGCCGCATGGAAAATAGTTCATTCTCTAATTTTTTTTATGTGGTCGTGCATAAGTGGTCATTACGCGATGGATCATTTTCGCGTCATTTGTTGCCTCGCGTAACGAGCTGGTGCTGTGTGCATGACCCAGAATGTTTCGACCAATCATACACAGCTAACGACCATTTCGGAAGGAAGCAAAGAGGAATAGTTTAGCGTTATGATCGGCCACCTTTTTTTGTTTCAAAGAAAAATTTCAGTTGTACCACAATGTCAGTTGTACTACAATGTCGGTTGTATTACAAATTTGTTTACAATGTACTAATCCCCTAACACCACAAATTATACATTTTTTAGAGAAAAGGGTTGTCAAGTTGATAATAAGAGTAATATAGTAATAGTAATAATGTTAATAAGCACGTACTAGAAACACCGTTTGGACTATTAGCAAATAAGGAAAATTACAATACACACAAGCCTGGATATACGCAAGAAAGTATAATATTTATTATGAAAAAGTATAACAGCAACCATTCATTAAAAAAAAACATGGTTGATCCCTCCGTTATAGGAATCGGTATAGCAAGAAAGGAAAACGCGCCTTTACAGAGGTAATTGAATGTTTACTGTACATTGATATAGG